>OMNN01028862.1:0-23039 GCA_900302755.1 Chromis chromis
GGTCTCCTTTATGTGGTCAAAAATGATACAAGAGGACCTCTCAGGGTGTCCTATGGGGTCTGGCACCAGGACGTTGGCAGTGGATCCTTTGGGTACTCTGGCTTGTGCAGTGGGGCCTCTGTCAATCAAACTTGTTCCACTGCATCCTGTTGATGCTTGATCAGAATGGGCTCTAGGAAGTTTGGAGGTCAAATCAACATCTTGGGCCATTGTCATGTTCCTCAAGATGTTTGATGTTTTTGCCATGACGGTGGGTGCACTTCCCTTTATGGGTAGGCCAGTGACATTTGGGATTTCCATTTGCATGAGGGACAATGTTTATTTGGGTGTCTAAGTCTCATCAACACAAATGCCAAAATCCAAGGTTTTCCAGCAGAACACCACATAGTACCAATATGATCAATTTTATTCACTTCACCTGTCAGTGGTCATAATGTTGTGGCTGATCAGTGTATATGTCCAGTTAATTTCAAAGTCAAAAAGTTCTGTTGCACTATGTGTTGAAAGGGCTATATCCCCTATACGGTTCTTTCTATAGTGACATAAACTTACTTAAAATAAAGCTTAGAGACTTGGCACTTTATGGTAGTTTAAATTCGTCTATTTCAGAAGCGCAGAGCCTGAAGTTAAATAAAAATGAGTAGCTGTCTGGACATCATGGTGTAGTGACACAGCATGGAGTTTAAACTGATCTGGTACACCCAGCACCATAAATACCCCAGAGGAATTCTAACCACAGCCTCACGTATCAAACTGATTTTTGCATGTTAACAGCATACAGATGTTGTTATTTGGCGTCATTCAAGTTTTTACTTCTAAAAAGTAAAATTTTAAATTCATCAGCTCAAAAAACTCAACTGTGCAAACCTGCAAATTTTCAATCAAAAGATCCTGGAGTTAAACAGAGAGCCGTGCGGGTGTAAAACAATAATGTTTCACACTGAGTAAATCAACACTGGGGTTGCAGGAAAATGCATGAGCATGAAACCAAGTGTGTATTTACCAAACTATTTCTATTCATAGATCCCCAACTTGGAGCCGAGCTGAGCAGACAGAAAGCATGCTTCCCCGGCATATCAAACACCCCCTGCTTCTTGAAGAGCAGGGACAACAGTGAATTGGCTCTGCGACTTATTCAAAGCATCTGAAGGGCTGCCTGGCACCGGCTAGCACATTGAGTAATGATGACTCTTGCACCACTATGAAAGTGATTTGACTTTGAAACTTTTAGTGTTACATTTTATTCGAGCAGGCAGGTCCCATTGCGATGCAAATCCAACATCCCCGGGGGGGTGTAGAGTTGTGCGGTAAGTGAGCTGGTGTAACCCTGACAGTATCGTTTCCTCACCGTCAGTCTGCTCAAATCCCTTTTCTAGTTGGCAAGCTTGTCAATACCTCCACCTCACACACCTCTCACTTCACCGCACAGGAGCGGGGAGGGAGGTGTGAAGCGAGGGACTGAAAAACAACAAGCGCGTCAGCTGCAGGCACCAGCTGCTATCCAGCAGAATTCATTTGAATGCACTTTATTTTTTTCCCCGTTGGGATTTGGCATGTCAATCTGAGCACTTTCAGCTTTATCTAGATGGCATGTTCATTCACCTTGAAAGGGGTGTTTTGTCTAATAGCCTCGGTAACTAAACTTGAAAAGAACAGTTTTTAAAAAAAAAAAAAAAAAAGAAGAAAACTGACTTTCTCTTGTCTTTGTTGGAGTTTGTTGCGTCTAAACAAGAGCCACAGCAAAGTTTTGCCAATAAACCTCCTGACCGTGGCAGTGACAGATGGAAACCCGATGGAAAGCACACGCCGCTGAGGCTAAAATGGTGCTACATTGACAGGGAGGTTACACCTTTTGCTGGTGCCGTCAGTTAGAGCCAAGTTAAGAAAGGTGATGCTGACACACTTTGCTCTCAAAGACTGCAAATTGCAATACAATTCAAGTTTGAATGCCTCTAATCAGGAGCTCACCTCCAAAACACAAGGCTATCAGAGGCTGGCATCAGTCTGTGATGCACCACAGAGAACGGGACGAGATAAAGAAAAAGAAAGTGTGTGGATGCAGATTTACGAATGCTGCGTTATCACATCGCTGTTGTCTAAAGCTTTTATTGGGCGGACGGTGGGCTGCACACAGATATTTACTGGGGTGGTCATTAGGAGTAAAGAACTGAGGTTTGTGTTTGTTTCTCTTTATGGTTTATCTGTTGTTATCAGCTTACCTTTGTTGCCAACCTCCATTCATCAGAAGTCCTCCCTCCACCTTCAATTGACCTGCACCAAAACCTTCCCTTCCTCTGTAGTTGCCTTTGTTTACCAGCCAAGCGAAAGATTCTACTGCTTTAGTCTCCAACATTTCTCGCAAAAACTAAGTTTGCCTTCACTTCTTCCAACTTGTTTTACAGCTCTCTCCTTCTCCCATTTAATTGGCTGTTTTGCTGATACTGCTCATATTCCTCTTATCGCCAAACTCAGAAAAAAAACCCCACATCTTCTCAGTGCTTCTCTTATGCAACCTGCATATGTGTGTGATTCAGTTAGACAACCTACTGATCACACCCATCGTCAGCAGCCCAGCAAGGTTAATCAACACCTCAATTAAAACTTGTTATGATTACATTCCACTGGAGGAGACTGAAGAAATCAGCACATCATATCCATCTGCAAACTTTGCCTGAAAGTTATTGTCTCAACTGCATGTTATTATAATGCAGCAAGCATTGGTTTGGAGCCTTTTCTTTCCCTCCATCGCCAATGTTGAACACAATGATAAATGAGTGGTAAAGATGCACAATTATGGCCAAAACAGTAATTATTTGATCATTATCAAATAACATCTGATCAATATTAAGACGACAGTTTTGGGGGCAAACTATTCTTATTGTGTTTTCACATTTAAATACACAGAGCGCTGCTTTCACTTCCAGATTGTGCTACATCCCAAGCGTGATCAAAATCTGTCACAAGTCAGTGGCAGACTATGTGACACCATGCTATAAACAGCAGGACCAGTGTTGCATGTGTTTTTGCGACTTCTGGTAGGTGTGCATTTGTGATTTCTCCACGGACTGCAAACTGGAGCTGAGAAAAGAACAGCCAGTGAGCCAATCCTAGTGTAAAGGATCCTCACTGGTGATGAGGGTTGGGTTTTTGGCTACCATCAACAGAAGAAACAGCAGTTTTCGTAGTTTAAGAACCAAAAAAAAAAGATCCATCAGATCAGCAGCACACTAGGACTATTCTGGTTTTGTTCAACATCCACATGGTTGTGCACCAAAAATTAGTCTTCAGGGTCAGACTGTCAATGTAATGTCCTGAGGGGTCTGTGGGCGATCATTTGGCGCAAACGACCTGAACAGTGGCGTGATGCCATGCAGTGATTATGCACTGGTTTCTTGGCTCAATCACTCCACACACTAGATTTGGCTCCCTGAGACTTCTTCCTCTTTGCCATAATGAAATTCAAGTTGAAGGATCAAGGATTCAGCGCTCATCACAGATGGTGTTTGACTTGTTTTGTACAATGAGACTTCCAGGGAATGTAACAAGCTTTGCTGAAGCTCTGAAAGCGTTGTATCGATGCACAAAAATACTTTTTCAATGGGGATGGCAGCCAATCAGGTGTGGTTTCTTTTTTTATAGGCACAGTCTGAAAGCTTTGAATAAGACTGTATCCAAAATGCCTCAATTACCAAACAACTGTTAATTCATAGATGCTAAAATTTACCCTAAACGCTTTGCATGCAGGCTACGCTAGATGCTAACTATGTGGCTGTGCACAGAGAAGCCTCTAGTATCCCCGCTCCGTTACTTCAGGGCACATAACTCAGACAGGTGTGTAACCAATTACAATATAATACATTACATTACTTTGAAAAAAGCTAAATAAGATGCTCTACTTTTAGATTTACTGAAGTTGAAACCAAGTGATTTATCTACATGGGCTGTTTTCTGCGAGCTAAGTGCCTTTTTAACATCAAATATCACAGTCCATCATGTTCAACTACTAATGCGAAACCCAAATTGCGATCATGATTAATATTCGAATAATTGCACAACCCCTACTGAGCAGCACACTGAAATATGACCAGTGTGAAAGCAGCCAACACCAGAAAAAGTAACCAAACTGACACTACAAAGGACATTATGCATGGTGCTAATTAATATTTCTAACTATATCCTCACATTTATCTGTTTCACGTTACTTGTCTCCCACTCTTTTCCTCAGTTCTTCTTTCTACAATTTGTCTTTCGTGCCCTCTGTTATAGCATTAAAAAATTTAAAAAAAAATTCACACAGCACAGGACAGCCACATTATAACACATACTTTTTTAGCATTTAAGTGTTACTTTTCGCCCGGAAAAAATGATCTGTTGTGTGCAGCACCATTTGACTAAAATAAATTACACTTGTCAAGCCCATGGCTCCGTTGGAAGGAACGTATAAATAGCCATAATTGGTTAGAAGATACTGAGCTAGGGAGAGCACCAAAGTTTTTGTGCTGCAGTAGTTTGAGAAGTTGGTCTGGGTGTATCTCTTCTTTATTTCCCTATCAAGGACTTGATGGGTGGATTTTATTGTGTCTGACTTCAATCCAAACTGATCACAGCCGCAGTTTTCTGTGAAGAAACCTGCTAAAAACTTTTTTTTTTAACAAGCCCAGCAGGTGAGGATAGAGTGCAGGATCATTTTAAGCAAAAAGGACTAACTCTGGATTGTCTCGTTTTGAATCTCTTGCAGGTTGTGAAATCATTAAAACCAAATCAATACTTGCTCAGAATTCCTCCCTGCGAAAGAAAATGCTTCTAACTCCTTGTAAAAATGTATAATACACAGATTTCCGGATAAAAGTATGTTGAAGAAAAGACAAGAATGTTACATTAGCACACTGAAAACCCTTTCCTCCCCTCCATGTGCCTCAGGGATTTCATTTTATCTACTAAACATTATCTACTCTCTTGACTTTCCCACTTAAAAAAAAGCAAAGAAGCAATCTACCATAATTATCAGCAGAAACAGGAAACCTCAAGAAGCAGTGCTACACATTGTGCTTCACGGAACAGATATGAAAAAGACAAACAATTTAAGTGCAAGTGTCGACACTTTCCAGACAGGATTTATGTATATCTTTCTATTTTCAGCCTCGGGGGCGAAAACATAGAACAAACACAAGGTGTACCACTAATACTGGATTGCAAAATAATCTGTTTCCTTTTGAAAATGCATTCAAAGACCTCTAAGTCTACAAGAATGGACATCAGGCTTTCACAAAGTTAATTTGAAAACATTTCCGAGACACGGTGGTGGAATTTGATTCCTTTGATGGAACGTCAGAGGAAAATCCTAACCTGATTTAAGGAGGTATAGAAAAAATATATTTTCAAATTCAAACGTACATTCAATCCCATTTGATCCCGAGAAAAGTACACTGTAAATTGGGAATCGTATTCCGGGCCGTTTCCCAGCTGTGGGCTCACACTCGGCTCAGATGAAGGAGTGGATACGTTATTCTCAAGCAGGCGTCGCTGTCTGGCTCCCCTGCCCTTGGAAGACATACGGCAATATGGATAAATATGCTACACGGGATCTTGTGCAGGTGTGTTTGACAACGCTGCTGAGTAACTCCAGTTCACTCTATTGACAAAATACAAATTTGACTCAGGAGATGCTGTAGGAAGACATCACTTTTCACATGATGGCAAATGTTGTCTTTTTACTTTTATAAGACCAAGAAGGATACTTTATGTGATGGTGTGGATTGTGTGGAAAGGTGAAATGTCCAGTTGCTTTTTACTGAAGATCCTAGGATTACTATGACCTGGATGACTGAGAAGCTACACAAAGAAATTGCCTTCCACTCCCTATGAATGGTGTGGAGTATAAAAAGATACACTATATTGCCAAAAGTATTGGGACGTCTACCTTTACACGCACATGAACTTTAATGACATCCCATTCTTAATCTGTAGGGTTTAATATGGAGTTGGCCCACCCCTTTACAGCCTCAACTCTTCTGGGAAGGCTTTCCACAAGGTTTAGGAGTGTATTTATGGGAATTTTTGACCATTCTTCCAGAAGCGCATTTGTGGCTCTCTGGCTCTCAGTCTCCGCTCTAATTCATCCCAAAGGTGTTCTGTCGGGTTGAGGTCAGGACTCTGTGCAGGCCGATCAAGTTTTGTGCACCCGCTCTGTGATTTTATGTGGCCTACCACTCAGTGGTATTATAACAAAGTGAAAGCAGTTGGGAACAACAGCAACTCAGCCATGAACAGTTGACTGTGGAATATTTAGTACTGAGGAAATTTCACGAATGGACTTATTGCACAGGTGGCAACCTACCATGGTACGACGCTTGAATTCACTGAGCTCCTGAGCGACCCACTTTTTCACAAATGTTTGTAGAAGCAGTCTGCATGCCTAGGGGCTTGATTTTATACACCTGTGGCAGTGAAAGTGATTACAAGACCTGAATTCAATTATTTGGAGGGGTGTCCCAATACTTTTGGCAATATAGTGTATCATGAAAACTTGGAACCAAAAAGGAACCACCAGAATTGAAGAAGCATCTTGGATTCGAGGTGAAACATCTTCAAGAACCTAAAAGAGAGGTCCAGTTTCTTTTAACTGAAGCTCCTGAGTACTTTATCGTCTTCTGGGGAAAATATGTCCCGGGGACAAGTGCTGCATACAAGATAAATGCAAAATCTCCTTATGAGCTGCTCATTAAACTGATATTTAACAACAGGGACGTCCCGAAGCTGTTTGCTTTTACTACAATAGTTTATTTTCCATTGCAGGCCGTTTTAGGTTGGGTCCACACCTTTGTGCATGTTCTGACCACAGGAAACTTACCCTGTAGCACCTATTTCAGGAGAGAAACGAGTATCCACAGCTCACTGATTGTGAGCTGCCCCAAAAAGCTGCTGGGTACGGCTAGATTCTGATTGATTAAACTCAGATGACAAAAACAACAAGCAACCTTTTTTCCTGCCCTCTTTGAGTAGTCGTCTTCTCTCAAACATGGCCAGTAACAAGTTAAATTTCACCCACACAGCAGGCAACTTGGTTCCCTCCGTTGCTCTATATCATACGAACTGGAGTTGGGTCCAGTAACTACTATATTGGAATTGAGGTCAGAGTCGAAGCTGACGCAAAACTCTGATACCTGATGGATTCGGTGCCGAAATAGAAACAGAAAGGCTTAATTGCATGATTAATGCGCTACTCCCGTAAACGTTCACGCCACCTCGCACCTACCTCAACTTCCTGCTGGGGAAAGGGGTCTAATATGTTATTAAGTGAGCAGCTCTGGTGTATAAAAGCAGCATGAGCTTTGATGAAGTAACTGGAAGCCAGAGGTCATCTATGGCTGTCTTGGACATGAGAGCTGTATTATTACAGCTCAGCCTGCAGCCTCTGATCTCACCCTTATTTCTGTCTGTCTGTCTTTCATCTGCAAACACATAAGTGATTTGTTCCCCTTGATGACATTACCCATACAGGAGCAGTGGCTCTGATTTGATCTTGACTGGAGCAAGGGAAATGAGTGATTGCTTGTGCACTGCAAAAAAAAAAAAAAAAAAGACCCTCAGTCTAAATACATCAGATAGCACAATACTTGTTGCATCTTTTCTTGATGCAGAAGACAAGAGCAGTTTAATTTTCCTCCAAGCACAAATTACCTTGAAGCTAATTTGGTGCAGAACTTGGATAATTGATGTTTGGTGCCAACTTCCAACTATCCAACAACAAAAGAAAAAAAGCCAAAGACAAAGATTTAGGGTTTCATTTTGTTTGTTATTAAAGGGGTGTGTGATTTAGCATGTGTCTTCTACAAAGGTATCGAACTCATAAGTGGAAGACAGTGCGCTTCATTTGATTCTCCCCAACTGGCAAATGGCCACGTCATTCACAAGCCACGCTCGATATCCAAACAAAAAGACTCTGATGGCATTACTTTGGTTATTTGTTTCTCAGAGTTCCCCTCAGAACCGCAGAAGATAATAACTGTTGTTTAAAATGCATTCACAAGCTGAGCCTTGCTCGATACAAATAAACGGCTTTGTGTGTAAAAATTGGTGGAGGATGGCACATCAAAAATAAATGATAACAGTCCATCAATAAATATCTTCTGGGAAAGAAGCTAACGCTACAAATATATAGTGTTTGATGGTGGAATTTGCCTTCAAGCATCTGACCTAGTTGGTTTGGATATAAATATAACATTTACAAGAGCCGACTGCCAATATTAAAGTAGTCGCTATTGTGATTCAGTAGATGATCCCTCGAATTCAGTCGGTAGCTCTTTATTTAGGCCTTACTGAGCAATTTAGCCTCCAGTTCCTTCACGTCTTTCATTTCTCATGAGTCTTATTTCCCCAAATAATTGGTGTATGATCAACAGTTTCACATAGTAATGTTAACCAAAAATATTTTCTACATTATAAGTAAAGCATGAGACTAGTTGATTATTACCATTTGGATTTATACCAGTCAGCCACAACATTATGACCACTGACAGGTGAAGTGAATAACATTGATCATATTGGTACTATGTGGTGTTCTGCTGGAAAATGTTGGATTTTGGCATCTGTGTTGATGAGACTTAGACACCCAAATAAACATTGTCCCAGAACAAGCACACTCCTTCATGCAAATGGCAATCCCAAATGTCACTGGCCTACCCCTGCAGGAAAATGCACCCCACCACACAACATTGTTCTTCGCTTATGAATCAGTTAGAAAATTTGAACTGTCACAAAAAAATCCAACTGAATCAAAAGCATGTTGATGAACTTATAATTAATGTATAGATTTGTAATAGCTGCATTTTCACCATTCGTAAATGCTTATTTAAGGTTTGGATTAGCATAAAAAAGCTCCTCGTGCAGTACATTTAAACATAAGCAAATGACCGCATTGTATATGCAGTGAAGGTAATTCCTCATGCAGATCTCTTGAATGAACCGATCTTATAAGATGTTCGTGCTCGACAAAGAGCTGATGAGTGTATTTTAGTGTCTGTGTCTCTTGTCACTGGGCCGCAATAATTGCTTGTTAGTCCGTCCTCTCTTGTGTTATGACTGTCTTTAATCAGACAGCGTATTGAATAAAAATATCCTTGCCACACAGCAAGGAGGCCGCCACAATATCTTTTTATGTTATGTTCCCTTTTGATTTCAGAAGCACTCAAGACCAATTAAGTATAACACTAGACACGGGTATATAGATGATTAGATTAAGCAATTAGCCCTGAGGCAAAATGATGGAAATTATTTCATATAAAACGAAAAGAGGAGGCAATTTCTCTCTGTGTGTGTATGTGAAATAAGAATATGGATGAAAACACTTTTTTCACCTCTTAACAGGTTATTTAATCTTCTGTTTTGCATTACTGCCAACCTAAGTGAAGTGCAATTACGCAGTTTGGTCATTTTCTATGCAGTTTTAATACAAAAGTGTATTTTTGAATTATGTCACAGGAATCAAGGTAGAAGTAAATTGTTAAGGAAAACTTTTAAAATACACTTCACTAATTACGCCACTGTCTTGGCACATTTATCACCAATTTGCAAATTTTTTTCCCACAGGAGAATAAAATAAAAGTCTTCTAAGTATTATTCCCACTGGAGCCCGGTGAGTGTTTACAAAGCGGTCTCTGAATTCATCGGCGAAAGGTTCAGAGGTGGAACTTTCTAAATGTCCTTCATTTGCTACTTTTTAATGAATAATCCATAAACGTTTGATTTAATGATAACTCACGAGCTTTTTAGGATTCACCTTTTCACTGACGGTAGGGCTACATGCCAATAAATATGACTGAGCCTTAATGAACGCTGCAGTTCTTCGAATTGAACTCCCAACGAGAGAGAATGGGAGCTTTTTGCGGAGGAGTCACCCACTCGTCTTACAATTTGCCGCTGAATAAGTCGTACTAACAAAGTATGATGAATGCGAACCTATTTAAATATTCATGCCCTACATAATATGTTGTATTACTCTGTCCCTTTGTGCTAGTAGACACACAACTCCATTGCGCCGGGCCAGGACTAGAAGAACTAAACCGAAAAACACAGTGTATATTTCGCTATCCATTGAGGGCGGTAATGTCTCCATCTCTTATAACTATGTATCCTCTCTTATGTGCACTCGGCAGTTTAATGCAGGAATAAATTTGCTTGAGTAGGAAGGAGATTTGCCTATTTCTCATTTTTAATCACTACAATTCCATAAAAGTCCCATGAATGCAATGAGGAGTTTTTCTTTTCTGGTGATTTTCCGCCTCTGTGTAATGTACTGGATAATCACTACAACCTCACTCGCTACCCCAGTGGTAAATGTTATTTTCCTCCTAGTGCACCTGTATTAACACAGCACACTGTAGCATTCTAACATAAATAGCTATGCTCTTACAGCTTTTTTTCCCACTCTATAGTAGAGGATCAAAGCCATAAATATTATATGGCAGTCCCCTCCCTCACTTACACAGTAGTAAATATTGAATATGCTGGATATACTGCAGTACTGCTGTATGGAAATGGTGGTAACGGAGTAGTAAATGTTTCCTCGGCCCCCCTCCCACCTCGCTGACCTTCCCGGTGTCTCTGGCCCTGAGATGGGATGTTAATGCCAGTGTCTGGATTGCTGCCATGCTGCAGCCTGTGCTCTAATGGATTGATAAAAAAGCTCTGAGCACAGAATCAATCATGATATAAACCTGGAGTGAAGCTTGTTAAACTCTAAGGAAAGTTCCTCCACTCTAATGCCCCTAATCTTCGGCAATTTGCTGTCCGACAGAGAGATTGCAGTTGTTACCCTCCTCCTGCCATGCATTAAGAGGCCATATTCATTTCAGGTGATGGACCCCGAGGTGGATCTGAAGGAAGTGGGGAGATTGTGCGGCAGGTTCCTTAAGACTGAGGTCTCTACCTGTCTGCTAGTTTATCTTCCCTTGTCCACATCTGTCTGCCATCATAGCAACAGGAAGTCAGTGCAGCTAACAGGTCGAAGACTCCCCAGTAGCATGAATAACAACCAGACAAGCGAAAAGGTAAAGAAACAGTGTGGATGCAGTTTGAAATGTGCTGCACAGGGACAGAAACTTCTCCTCGGTAACTAAGACCTTAACAATGAGGCAGCAGAGTGACCCAAGAGACCCAAGAGTGAATAATGGAAATATATATACAGTGCATTCTCAAACAGTGACATTTCCCTCAACCGCAGAAGGTATCAGGCCTTTATTTGAAGCTGGATTGTATTAGAGCTTCATTTCTAATTCCCTCTGTTTGATAAGTATAATTGGTCATATTTGAGTACAAAGCCTCGTTTTGATCTGCTCCTGTTTGCCCTGCACAAACACAAACCCGACACTTCCTGTATCCGTTTGGAATTAAAAGCACCCTGGTGTTTTTAGCGGACGGACACCCTTCATTACTTAACAGGGTTTTTAACTGTGGAACATTTGCAACCACAACCACGAGCAACAACAAAGCAAAAAGGATCAGAATGAATGAATCAAACATCACCATTCGCCAGTGTGTCAGCTTGAATCCTGTAAAAATACCAAGTACATTTACTGAAAATATGGCCTTAAAAAAAAATTTGCACTAGTGTACAGTACTGCAAGGCTGTCAACATTTTGAAGAGCTGGGTCGCAGCAACCCAAGGCACGGTTCTGTCTTCTTTATCCTCAGCTATCATCCCATCTTTTAACTGACAATCAGTTTTTATTTGAGGAAATAGAGTATGCATGTGCAAACAACCTTGACCACAGTGTCCTCATGGAACTACTACCTGCTAATAAGGTAGTTTTCAATTACGAGGCTTTAGATTTTTCATTTGGAATACCTCGGCTGTGACTGAAGCCGTCGCATGTGATATTTTTAAGATTATATTGTATCTTAAAAAATGATTTCATGGACTCAGTTTTTATCGTTTGGCTCAGGAAGAGCCAACATCCCTGAAATTCAGCGTGGATTAACTAAATTAAATGGTGGGAAAATGAAACGAATGAGATCTACCTGGATTGGAGTAGATGGGAGGCACAAAATGACATGGTGTTCACAACGCAATCCGACAAATAAATTCAGTCTTAAAAGGGATTTAATGGTGCGATCAGGTTTGTACCTTGGTCTTGGAGTCACAGTTTGGTATGTTTTCACTACAGCAGAGAAAATATAAAAATGCATAACTTTTAACATTTATTTTTAAAAATGAAAACACTTAAAAGTGTTTAATTAGCCATAATTCTTACTCTAACAGTGAATCACTCAAATGCTGCATCCTGTCAATAAGAAAAGACTGTTTACTGTCAAGTATAAAATAAAAGTCCATTAAGACAAGCTCAACATTATCGTAATTAACTTAACATGACCATTAAAGCCAGCCGTGCAATTATAGCTTCTTTTTTAAAAACACTCGAGGTCTTGTTAGAGAAAAGTTTGGACAAAAGCAGCTGGAAGTTTGTTGTGAGGTGCAAGTGATGGCCTGGTGGACTGACCTGTGTATTGTGAGAGCAGAAGTCGCACTTTTTGGCAGTCGCTGGAAGGCCGAAGAAAACTCAAACTCAACATAGTGGTGTGAGTTTATACATTATACATGTTTGATCAAATTTGCACAGTGTCTGTCCAGCTTTCAGGGATATGTCTGCATGGCATAGCTGATTGACCGCCAAGACATCTTTTGCAGAATGTCCATGCCTGAAGCACATATGAGCACAAATGGACTTCTGAAACTAATTCTTTAATTTCATATTGAATCAAACATCTAGTACCAAATGATTCGGAAGGAATACGTGTACCATTAAACCCCTTATGGAAGGAAGCATCTTTATGATCTTGAAGCTGAAGAGAAAGTTACACAGTTATCAACCTTTCTTGATTACCAATAATCGGCATCGGCCCTGAAAAACCCCTATCAATCGATGCCTAGTTTTTATCCTTGACAAATGTCTCATTAAAAACCCAGTAGTTTTTGCACTACTTTATTATGCTTCTAATACCTTCACAATCTTGTCTTTAAAGTTCCGACGTCAATAACCGAATGACTATGAAGAGTTTAATTTGTTCTGAGCTCTATATTATACTGAGATTGAGATACTTTTCTGTAGAATTTAATCTATTTCAGACAGACTCAAGAAAAAAAATGACAGCACTTCATTATTTCTTCTTCTTAAATCATTTCTTCTGCCAATGGTTTACTGCCAATAGTTTACTCCCTATAGTCACCATCTTTATCATCCATTTCAGTCAAGCAGCTCCCCTTAAAAATCCTTTCAAAATCCGCAACCCAATGAGAGAGCAAAGAGTGAAGGATCATCAAACAGTCATGCTGGACTTTTTTTTCCCCTTCCGTACGCCTTCAGCTCTGCTCGTAGTTATTCCGATGCTGCGCCTTTAAGCAGCACACTCACTGACCCTTATTCCGTAGTGCTCTGGTGTCATTCAGAGAAACTGAATATAACCAATTCTGGGGAGCAAATTGAGGGGCTATCAATTGTGGTGGAGGAGCGTTTTGTCACTGTGGGCATGTCAGAGCGGAGACAGAGTGAGGGCAAGCGTAGGAGATGTTGGGGGGGCACAGCTCGAGGGGGTGAGTTTGGCAACATTTCCGTGGGTCAGACACTATTCTATTGCTCGACAATAAATCTGATTTAATATCTATTGTGCTGCAGGTCCTGCACGGGTGCAAATCAGCAAGGAGAGCGAAAGAGAGAAGGGAAGGCGGGAGGGCGGCAAGGCGAGGCGGAGTGGTATAAATAAAAATTGAAAGGAGAGGAAGCAGAATGGGATATTGGGGGCATTGTTGTATTAAATCAGAATAATAAAGTTGTACATGCACAAACGGCATCTAATAGAGACGTCTGGGAGCTAGAGAGCCGCGGCGCCCCGGCAAATGGCAGTCCCGAGTGATACTGACACAAGGACACAGCTGCAGCAGCCAGTTTTAATCAACACACAGCAATGCAACTCCTACTCACAGAGCAAAGTGGCTTATACCGTAAAAAAACGCTCCGCTTCTTGCAGGGTCCGGGATCTTAAAGCGTTGCTGTGAAATAACGAGTTCCACCGCCGGTTTAAAGTGTGTTGTAACCTGTTGTAATGGTGTCAAACTCCCTATAGCGGACTTGTCAAAGAGTCGCACACGGCCTGGACTCTGCCTATGCTAATCGCTGGCATCGGAAAGCTCGCTGATGGTTTTATACTGCTGCTTTAAACTGTATATCCTCAGCTCCAAACACGCTGAGTGCTTCGATGATTTACTGGTAGGTAATACGGCGTAATGGCCTCATTGTGTTTTGGGGAGAGGAGGTGGAGAGATGGATAAACAACTGCCATTAGCTGCCATCGCCGAACACACACATACTTAAAGGCAGCCTGTGATCAAAGCAGTGCTATATTACGGTGCTAAAATCTCTCCAGATCCCCCCCGACAGTCCTTAGTATGTGCAAATAGCATTCTGTTTCACATTGCAAAGGAGATTGGCAACAAGGCCTCCGAATTCATTACATTGACTGTTTGCAATAAGTATTATGGGTGATGGCATGCATGCACATTTCTGTCAAACCAATTTGCCACAGAAAAGAAAATGAAGAATTTTTGAAGTTTGTTTGATGTCCCATCCATGTAAAGTAGATCCTCCATGCAAATAGATTATCACCAGCTCCTCGCGCTACAAGTTGGGCACCAGATAGAGCAAAAATGAAATTTCTGGTAGGTCTCCAAATGAGCCATGACTACGGATATGTTTGCTTGGAGCTGGGTTGCAAGGCGTGAGGCCACAAATCTAATTTGGAAGGCAGGCTGTAGAGGTTTAAGTGCTGCTGGGTATTATGTGAGACAGACCTGAAACAATTGTTGGACTAAGTTAGAAGTTTAGCAGCCTAATAAGAGCATACTGATAGTCTATTTTAGTTTTAAAGCCCTCAACTTGGAATATTACTTTAACAAAAGTCAGCCAAGTGTGATCTTGCAATCTAAAATCGATCCAGTCCCTTTACGTCACATCATCACCCTACAGTATTAATGCTGGACCATGCACATTACAGCCATTCAGACAACCGCTCTACATCAAAGGGGCCTGATCAATAGTTGAAAGGGGTTTTCTTAGCCTTCCCTTTTGTATTTCATTTGCAGTTCACCATCAGTGCCTGATCACTTGTCTGCCTTTGCTCATTATGGCCACTCAGATGGATACTGTACATCTGCCAGCCCTTGTCATTATGGATAAAAATGTCACTTGTTCAGAAACCTCTCCCCCTCGTCCGTGACAGCAGAGTATCGGTGCTTGACTGCGTGTCCCTTCCTCATTATGGCCACTCAGACAGAGTTACATCAGCTGGCCAGCGTCCAGCTCGTCAGCTCTATTTTTGATTATATGACAGTTGCGGATGTGAGGTCAATGTGCGCCGAGGTAGCTGCCTCTTGTAATTGTGTGTTGGTACACACAGGTCAACAGGTGCGTTGGCGGATGTGATGTTTATGTCACTGGGTCACTTTGTAAGCTCAATAAACCCGGACTAACAAATGGCATCCGAACCTTTTAAATTATCCCGAGGATAATCTTGATAGACTCAAACATGCCAAAGAAAAGCCCTTTGAACATTTGGAGTGGGCACTTTTTGGCAGCCTCTTTCAATTCTTCGTATCACAATTCAATTCAGAATCGATTCTCAACTCAAAATGATCCTTGATTCAATAAAGAGGAAGCAGTGCACCATGTTTTAGATACTCCAGTTCACTGTGTACCAAACCATTGATTTCTGTTCCTTGCCAACTAAATTAGTCAGATGAGAGCTGTTGACAGTAAAAAAAAAAAAAAAAAAGAGGAAGGTGAGAGGATGCCACTATTTTCTTTTTAAAGTTAACTCCATTAAATTGGAAGCACAGGTAGTAAAAGTAAAATGAATGTGTGCATGCATGTCCCAAACTCTTTCTGCTACAATTTGAAGTGCTTCAGTAGAAGATTCTCTTAGGTTCTTAAAAATGTTTCACCTCTCATCCAAGAGGCTTCCTCAGTTCTGACTAATACGGAGTCTCAGGTATGTATTATTACATGCTAATGGCCCATTGATAACCCGAGACTCATATGCTTTGAGGTGTGAAATGCCATGAAACTGCCAGGTGAAGGAAGACTCAAGCTGTTACTGGTGGTGAAACTCTCAGGTGAGACATCTAAAGACTGCATTATCAGTACCCGATAAGTGGCGTTTTAGAATAGGGTCTATCAATCAATATGGGTTTTTCAGGGCCGATACTGATGCCAGTTATTGGTATTTTAACATCATGTGACAGCAAAGAACCTGTCATTCATAACTAGGCTTCTTCATTAATAAGAGTGACTATGACTGAATATGTAAAATAGAAATAGGAATGATTAAATTAGGACGCTCCCCTCTGTTTATGTGGGATCAACTAAGATTCATCAGTTTGTCTCCTGCAGTTACGTCTGCAGTTCTTCTCTATTTTCTTAATCTGTCACTGTTCTGTCACTTTTATTGTCCACTGAGGTCCAGATCTTAAAGCATTATTGATTATTGTTTTCCAGACTGTTTCAGGATAATTTGCAAGTTAGCTGCTAGCCGTTAGCGTAGCCTTAGCCACTGTGAGAGTAGCTAAATTCCTGGTTTGTGACAACGGCTTGTGTTTCTTGTTCAGTTTTTACAGTCTCTGCTTGAGAGTCGTTTCTGAGACCACAAAGTCCTGACACCTGAAGTAGCGTATTTCATTTATTAATAATCAGTCAATAAAAATAACGATACAGATAATCGGAAAATTGCCAAATATTGACCACTATAATTGGTCAGTTTGACAATCGATCTACCCTATTGTAGACCCCCTCTTTCTTCACTCTCATCTCAATCCATGTGTATTCTCTGTCCAAAATATAAAGATTGTTGTCTTCAACATCTTATCTTTTGGATAATTGTGGACTGGCTCTGATGTTGTGCCATGCGCTTGTGGAACAGATGTTTAGTCTCCCCTGTATATATAGGTCTGTGCACTCCTTGCTGCATTGGACTGCATACAGTGTTGCTGAGCTTGAACTGACCTTTTTTCCTTTGACTGAAGCAATTTTTATCTCAGTGCTGTTACTGGGTCTGAAGTGCACCGTGATGTTGTGTTTGGAGAAAATTCTTCGAAGTTTCTCAGGACCAGGCCAACTGCCAAATGATTTAGGGGTGACAATATATACCTGGGTCTCCCCATCAGTCAGTTAGAAGTGAAGAAGCCTCTTGGATACGAGTTGAATCATCTTCAAGAACCAAAAAGAGAATTCCAGTAGCCTTCTACTGAAGCTCTTAGGATTACCATGTCCCGGATGACTGAGAATCTACACAGACATTTTCTGCTGCAGCACAAGCTTAGGACAAAGCCATCATTATCCACTGTATGAGTGTGGGGCTTTAAAAATGAAATAGACTGTGGGTTTAGTAACTTTCCTTTGCCATACCGGAGTCAGTCGAAGCTTTGTTATGTTAAAGTGCTGCAGCGTGTGTGAATCAGCTAGTCTCGGTTGTTAGTGCTAGAGTTCAGTGCTCTGTGCGGATATTTATTTGTGATGCAGCGTAAAGTTCTACAAAATGCTTCATCTCACAAAGCTATCCAAAACATGACAACACTATAACAATTAAATCCCAAATACACCATCTGCTGTACACCAACCGGATGCCCTTGCTGTTGAGTTCCATGACCAAAATGCTTGAATAACGCCATTAATGAAATATATTTTGGAATTTGTGAATCGATTTAGAATTTCAGAAGATAATTGCAATTCTTATTTGAATCCATTTTTTCATCCACTCTTATTAAATATGTTACTTAAGACATGCAAAGAGTATAATTATTGAAGAAATAAAAATTTACTGAAATACAATATTTCCTGCATGCATAATGGCAGTTGTATCTTGCAGGCAGTCTTTCAAAAATGCCCTTTGTGTGAGTAATACACAACAAAGAAATTGTTTCCTAAAAAGTTAATAAGCATATTTTTGTGTTTTTTGGGGGGTTTTTTTTGCAGAGGAAGTCATTACATGTAAATTAAGAAAAACCTCCTCCTTGACTATCTTTTAATCTGCAGGCTGGGAAAGAAGGGCTGAATCGTGTTATTTAGTACTCATCGTGTCTCATTATTTACATTCTGCCGCAGTTTCGGAGAGAATAATCACAAAGCCAGTTTTACATTCAATAAGGCTTTGCTACTACGTGCACATTATCTCTCCAGCCTTCACATATGTTCCAATTTGCACCTTCAAAGCATCCAAAAATAGCCTGCACTGTTTATTCTTGCACTGTCGACACTACCTCTTGCATGGTGCATGATGCCTCTGTGTAGCTACAACACTTGGGACTGAATCACAGACTTCACTGCAATAATTCGAGTCAATATGCCAAATTGATTTTGGTCAGCCATGTAGCTCACTTTACACTGCTACACAGATTAGCAGCTTTGGAAGAGAAGTGCAGCACTGAAACAGCAATGCAAAGCTATTTCTTTCTGTGTGTACATGTCTGTGAAAGGTACAGGACCATAGCTGTGCTCACTTTCACACTCTGAGGTGCTATGATGTTGTTTGATTTCAAAATCAGCGCCTCCTAATAGAACAAGAGACGGGTTCTGCGCTGCCCGGCTGGAGATAAATGAATAGTGTGCAGGACAGCAGCAGAGGTTGAACTGGGGTCAAGCACCATTCTGCCAGACAGCCCAGGAGACTGCAAATACCTGTCACAACACAGATACCCCTGGAGAAGGATAGGAAGGGAGAAATGAAAGCAAGGGAATGGGAGAGGTAGCAAAAAAAAAAAGTTAGTCGGGAAGGAGAGCAGAGGCAGAAAGCAAGACAGAGAATAAAGCAGAGGAGGAGATACAGCTGGATTGATAGGGTAGAGGGGTGGAGTGGGGCAGATGGGGCAATTTTTTTTAATCTCAGATAAGCCTTTCATGGATGTGAAATTACGGATGAGTTAGGGAGAACTAGATACCACTTTCAAAAATGGCCGCTCACTGGTGCATGTGCTGTAAAATGTCCGTCATGTGTCAGTGGGCTTCCTGGTGTTCCCACATTTTCAGGCCCATAGAGCATCGTCATTAGAGTCCCTCTTCAATCGAGCCGGCTGAGACAAATTTCCTGCACATTTTGGGTAAATGAAACTAATCACATGGCTCTACACTGATTGTGTATGGGTAAATGCTTTTTGGATCAGTGTGCATCACATGTTGAAATTGTAGTAGCGTTTTCGGAGGCTATGCAATAATCACAGCACCGTCTAGTACAGCTCCTGGAGACTTGAGTAAAAGCCGTTCAACCACTGCTGTGTCCAGCCTCAGCCAGTGAGGGTTAGGGCAACCACTCATCTGTCTTGCTGGAGTTATAGGGAAGAGAGACGAGCAGTGTGAGGAGAATGCAGGGTAAATTTCAGGTCAGTCGGGGACAGGGGAGTAGGTCACTCGAGTGTTATCTCCCCAGCCAACATCCTTCATCTGCTGCCAAGGCCACAGTCATGGGGGCCACCCAACCTTACCAATATCGGTCTTGTAGAGCCAGGAGGAGTATTTCCTCGCTGACAGCCAAGACGGCTCAAACCTTGTCCTCCTGTGCTTGTTGGTGGGTGCAGATGTAATGTTGTCAGCAGGAAGCTTGGCTAAGACTAGATTCCCTGCCATCAGCAACTGAGCTTCTAGTGTCCTTGCCACGGTCACCAGATTCAGGTTGGATGCATTTTTAAAAATGCAGATATTTTGGCATGACTTCTGGGGTGGATGTCTGTACATCTTTGGCTTTAGACAGATTACCACTTGATGTGAAGCTTTTAACGCAATGACTTGAGTAATCTGCATTTGTCTCGTCACCTGCGTCTGAAAAACCCAGTGAAAGAGAAGCCAGCCATAAAAGAGAGCAAAATGCAGTAGAGACAGTCACGGTGGAATGTAGATCTTTTTTCATGTGTTTCTCAACAGTTTTTCGTATGTGCAACACATCAACCTGTGCCCGGAGAGACCATCTGAAAATGTGCGCCGTTATCCCCCCATTTTTAAATTATCTTGCACTCTCCTCACCATCCCCATGGCTGGCTTTTCACTCTGCCTTCCAGTGTGCCTGTTCAGAATGAACGAATAACAGTTGATTTCCAAAGTGGTCTGGTACATCTTAAGAACTAGTTTTGACAGACCATAACCCGGCCCCCATGGGGATGCGGGGTGAGTCACAGGGAAACCTCCAGCACTTGCTCCACTGATAACCGTGTTATTGAAGGGTGGGGACGTAATTAGAGGGCGCGCCAGTGAGTACAGAATGTGGAACATCATTAACAAGCTCACATTGTTGAAGTGGGGACTGTAATTAAAGGGTTCCCGCAGCAGTGGGAGAGGGCTTTGATTGGAGGAGTAGAGGGACAAAGTGATTTTGCTCGTCTACTACTGGTAGCCGTGGTGACCTTCACGCCGACTGACGGTAGACGGCATGTGGTGTGTTTCTAACTCTGTGTATGTGCCCATCTGTGTGCATGTGTATTTTGACTTGAGAGAGGAAGAAAAAAAAAGATACAGCGTCATTTAGACACTGGAGTCCACAATCTATGACACTGTTTAACCGAACAGGAAAGAAACAGGGGGGATCAGGGATGGAACAGCCAATTCACTGTTCTCTATAAAGTAAAAGGTCAGAGGAGAAAATGTCCAATAAAGGGGCAGGAAAGAAAGTTATATTCGAGCCCCCCAGGGCCAGAAACAGAGCACAAGGCTGAACTGTGAATCTTTTGCCTGTCCCTTGAGGAGGCTTTTGTAACTATTGAATGCATGCAAAGTGATTTACCATAGTTCCTTCCTTTTCTCCTTGTGACCATTTCAACTTGTAGAATGTGCATCTGTGGATGACTTGCCTTCATTCTGCCAATCACTCAGTTCTCCAGACACACTCAGATCTTTCGTGAGAGCCAGACTGAAATTCGTTCACACTACTCCCTGCCCATGAAACAAGAATCTCTGTCTATTGAAAGTTTGACCTCGCACTCCAAAGACCCAGAACAACATGATGAGTCACCCAGCAGATATCCAGGGTCAGAGTTACAACTCAGGATGTCTGGCTGGGTTTGTTACTGCCCTGCACTGCTGGCACAAGAGCTTAGCAAAACTTTTTTTTTTTTTAAAGAAATGGTCAAAATACATCACAGACAGGCCCAGAACTAGTCTAAAGGTGTCTAACCGTGGCTAAACCTTCCAGGAATGTACCATTTTAAGATGCAAAAAGGTAGCTTGTACTCAATTAGCCCCTGCAATAATTGTGAAAGCTTGAAATTCTGTGCTTCCTCTCCTTGAAAAACGTTGACAAAAATAAAGAAATTAGAACAAGAAAAGCAAATTTCACCAGTCACTGTTTAATTCAGAACCATTTTTACATCCAGCCCTCACATGTAAGCACACCTTGATCAAACCAACCTTGATCCAACTTGCAAATAAATGAATGCCTAAAAGACTAAAACAATATTATCCTTTAGGCGGTTGTTCAAGGTAACACTTTACTCCTAGAATGTGTTTTGCTCTCAGCAAGCTCAACCAATGTCATTTATTCAGCCTCGTCTCCCAAAAATCACGTTCCAGTATACTAAACTGCATCTTCAATTACATTTTGAGGGAATTTTTAGATTTATTTTTTGCTGGATTGCGTTTGTTTGTGATGTATTGGTAACCAAAAAAAAAAAAAGAAAAGAAGCTTCAAACATGTTATGAAAGGGTTGCATTTTAACCTCAACTGTGCTCTTTTCTTGAACCTTAAAAAAGGAATTTTGGTAAATAAACTTAACCAAGCTTTTAACAGGTAGTTATCGTTGTGAAAGAGTCAACTGACATGACAGACATGGTATCTTCCTGATCATAACCATGTAGTTTTGGTGTCAAAACAGAACCAAACAAGCAAAAAACAAAAGTAAATAACGAGTTTGAAAACTTAAATCTAAGAATGATCCCAGTTCCTTGGGGGACATACCTGTTGTTGACTTATACCTCCATCCTCCTTCTCTAAATGAGGACTTTTCCAGTACGTGTCAGTCTTACCTTTTCAGGGGATAATATGTTTCTTTCAAAATGCAAATAAGAATGCAGTTTAGCTGTATCAGAATGTAGTTCTTGAGAGACGGGGTTGTGTTTAATATAAAGAACTCTTTGGCATTGATAGACATAGCATAGAATAAAAGCCTACCTAATGGGTTTAACTCAAAGCAGAACAGACCCCCAAGATGAGACTGGGATCGGGGCGAATCAAAGCAACTTTTAACTTATCAGTATCGGCACAAACCTTAGCCAGATTCTTAAATATGTCCGCCATAACAAAACTGTTGTAAGTTCAAAAATATTCCTTCTAAATACAGCATTATCAGTTAACCCTCCTATTACCCTCAAATTTACTAACACATTTTATCCTTGGGGTCAATTTGACCCCAGGCATTTAAACCTCCAGAAAAGGATTCTGATTAATTTTTTTTACTCAAGATAATGTATCAGGTACTTAATGTTTGTTTGTTGACTACTAAATAGCCCTTTGAATGATTGTTGTGTTGAGGAGGACCCTGATTATGAGGCATCCTCCTCTGATGAAAACGAGACCCAGTCTCAGACACATTCTCCTCTATGTCACTTGGCAGAATGGACTATCAGTGGTTCTCGCACTACTACAGTTATAGTTATGTTATGTTAGAGCCCTAAAGCTTTTTGAGGATTCTAAAATGGCATGTTATAGTGACCTTCATATCATCCAAAACAATGTGTGTAAAATGTTGATATTTCTTATATTTTTATATAGCTAAAACAGCCTGGGGTCAAATTGACCCCAGAGGAACAAAAGTGCGTGCAATATGTGTTCAGCACAATGAAAAAATATCATCATGATAATTTTATGCTTAATCAGTTGTACCCATCAAATTAGGAAAAGTCATGAAATATGAAGCAAAAATAAAAAAGGCAACTATTATTTTTTGAATGATAAAAATTGAATGGGGTCAAATTGACCCCAAGGATAATAGGAGGGTTAAGTAAGTGAAATCATGCTCA
>OMNN01028867.1:0-13362 GCA_900302755.1 Chromis chromis
GGAAGGCTGTGCAGGAGGAATGACTTGCAAGATATGTGCAACACGATCCACCCTGCAGTCAGCACACACACACACACACACACACACACACACACACACACACACACACACACACACACACACACACACACACAAAGAGGCACCGGGGGACCACCAACGAGGGTGCTACCAAATTTGGACAGAGCACATTAGGGGGTTTTCAAAAGAGGTTTTTCTGGATTGGGTCAAACCCAGTCTGGTGGTGGTAACATTATTGTGGTTGGAAAAACACTGGTCCCATGGATGACACATTTGATTTAGAGACGTTAGTATAGGCTGCCACCACAGCAAAGGATGATGAAATCTGTTCTCTTTTTCTCTTTGCCCCCCTGCCTGAACACTTACTCCCCTGCTCCTTTTCTTGTAAATACACAGAGCACAAGAATTTGAGCGATTTATGGTGCCATCCGTTATGGATGAGTTGAAGAGGGTTAAAACAAGCACGTGATGTTTTGACGCCTCTACCGACTACCTTTTATTTGGAGCACAGTATTGGATTTAGGTTTCGTTCTGAGGTGACATGTCGACATGCCCTTTTGTTTTTCTGTGTAAAGGCGTACACCTCTTATTCCACGTCTATATGACGTAAATGTGGAGTCGAGAGAGTTGGTACTCTTGCATAATGTTCCACTGGTCAGTTTTCATATGAGCCCTTCAGATCGTTTTCTGATTAAAGCAGCCCTTTTCGGCACAGTTGTAACTTACTCAACACTTCCCATTTCTGTCAGTATTCTTTTTTCCTCCCCTCTCCCTATGGTTTTAAAACAAGCAAACATGCCTGGTTTAGTTTTATGTTATTTTGCACTGCATCAATGATGCAGAAAAACGATACAAGATGTGACGCACAGACATCAGTATTCCTGACCCTGAAAACCTTGTTTTACACAATACCTTGGTGGCTTGCTCTCTTTACTCAGCCTTAACTAAAGCAAAGGGAAGAATGGCTTGTTGAGAAGCGTGAGGAAGTGAAGCACTTCCCGTATTTTTCCTTCCTCTCCCACCGGAAAGTCCATTGGATGTCAATGAGGTATTCTCCCTTTACAGTCAGAAATGTAAAGCAAACCTTGTGTATCAAGGTAACCTTAAGTGCCATAGACTGGAAAGAACATTTCAACATGGCTGATAAATTATTTGTTTGTCAGTGTTTATTTCTTTTGGTAGAGCAAGTAGAACAGTTAAAACACATGAAGTCACATGAAACGTCCTCTCAAAACCTCAAGCCTTCACACTTTTTATATGCAGTTATTCTATCTTTGTTATTTCCTTGGCTTGGTATGCATGATTATTGCTCAACCTATTTCATCTGGAAGGCAAAAGTGGTTGAAGTTGAACTGGGAAAAGGCACTTGGGAGTATGTTAAGGTCAACACCTCTGGCATGCAGGGAACTCTAGCATACAGAAGAGAGCAGGGAGTTATCCTAACGTGGTACTTGAAGTTGTCTCAGAAGCCTGTTTTCCTTTATGTCATTAAAGTGTTCCAGGCCATAAAGCCACATAAGTGCAGCTAACCCACAGGGTTTACCTGTCCTGCCAGTACAGAAAGTGTTTCAGCTGTGTTTTTTCAGTCTTCAATCTCAAGCACGTTTGACGGAACAGACAGGCCCCTATTTTAATCAAACCAGCTGTCTACACTGACAGCAGAACAGCTTGTAGTTTACTTGCCCAACACCTCTGTAAACATGAGCCAAAGCACATTTTAACTCTTAGTCTATTTTCCTGTATTTTACTTGAATAACTGTATTGATTTTGTATTGGCCTCTGAGCGCTCCCAAAGTGCAGGTGACTTACAGCTCAATGCTGTGCCTGAGTAGACACAGACGAAGCGTCAGACCTGCTGCTGCTCTGCTAACGTCCTGCTCACGCTATGCCTTCTGTGCAGACACATTGCGAACCTGGCTATGCATTTTTAACTCGCCCTGTCTTGAGTGCACTGGGCCAGATTGTCATAAGTGCAAGCTGTACTTTGAACCAGAGGCACAAATCAACAAGCATCCCGGATCTATGATGCCTGTAATGATTCAGGCTCGGCTATATGTTTGTCTCACTCATGCATTTGTCATTGAGATCTCTGCAGTCTTGTTTTAATTTGTTCTCTTTCTCATCTTCGGCTGTGGTTTCTGTCTCTGTTTTCTGTCTTTCCTTTCTGCCTCCCATGCCTTCGTCTCTCTACGAATGCATCTGGATTGTGCTATTAGCTGTGCTTTCTTTTTCCTCTGTTTTTGCCTCTCTTTTAGTTTCAACTCCTTATGTCAAGTTTTCCTTGCTTATTGATTTAAACATATTGTCTGAACTTGATAAAGCACCACAGGTTTCAGACAGGACTCGTCTGTCTTACCAGTCAGTGTGTTTCTCGTGTAAATAACCTAGTTATTACCATCTTTCTGCAATTCCTTGATTTCCTAAACATAATATAAATAATTAAAGAAAAGCACATATAATAAAGATATTTTTTCCTGGAGAAAATGGACCTCTTAGTCAAGTATACAGATTACATGTCTTTTTTTATCTAATTTGTGTGTGCTTATGCATGGCAGAATTTTAACAATGAAAGTATCGTTGTGACAACAATGTGGCTGCATAAAAGGACAAAATAACCAAATTCAAAGTCAGCCTGAAGCTTAACCTGAGACAGATAAATAAGGTTAATAAATTGGGTTCCACACATGAATCGCCGATTATTTGTAAAAAAAACAAAACAAAAAAAAACAGCCACGTCATCCTGTGGTCTGTCTTAGCCACTTTTCAACACAGCAAGCCAATGTCACCTGTATGCCCCGTTGTATTATTTTCTCAGAACTAATTTGAAATTGTAATCTGGAATTAAATAAATATCCAGGTAGAATTGTGCATTTTCATTCTATGCTGGTCAGTATGAATAGATGGACAATATTTATTCAATCAGTAGGCAACAAGACTGCAGCAAAACTGCGTCATTCTTTGTACTCATCTGAACAATTTGATTTATTATTTTTCTATTTGACGTTGAGAATTTTGCATCTGGCGATCTTTAGTCTGACATGCATTTACAACTCAGCTAGTGCCAGGTATGGGGATTAGGTGGGAAGGGCACCTCCAGTGTGAATGTGTGTGTATATGTGTGAACAATGACATGACGTCAAGTCTAGACGGGCCATTTCACAGTGTGCATTCATGTCACACAGTGACAGCTGATGAAGTGCTTCTAATAAACACCACACATTGCTGTTGTTCTTGAGTGTTGTGGTTCAGAGTTGAGGCTGTCGATTTAAAGTAGAGTGGTACACATTTGTACATGTAGGAGTCTTGTTCAAACAGAGCACACAGCATTTGTTGCCAGGCTTTCCAATACTTTACTATATTTCAGCAGAGAGTTAATAGTAAAATATAATTGATGTGGGGACATTTTAAGTTTATGAGCTTTTATAATTTGTGAATATGATAGATTTGTGTAAACTGGCAACATATTATGCTTTCTCCTATTAGTGTTAGATGTTCATATGCCATGCCTGCAGTCTTTTTGGTAAATGTAAGTACACATTCTAGCAAAGCAGCATACTTGAGTTGTATAAATGCATTTAAAATTACTTCAGCATACAAATGACCGATGGTGTTAGAAGATACTGTTGTTTGGCAGAAAAGCATTTTACTAGCTACGTTACCTTTGGTATTTCCTGACAGCAGACGTTTTCCACTTAAGTCGACATTTTAGTGCATTTCCCAGACGACCTATTAACAGGAGCACATATATAACATGTTTTTATACGACTTGTGACTGACAATGATGATCGTAATATTTACCAAACAGAGACATCCTGCTGTGTCCTTTGTTACTGTGGATGTTCACGCTGTCCACGCTCATATTCCGGATTAGATTCGTGCTCAGACATTTATGAATAGATATGAGAACTTCCCACTTCCAAATAAGACAAATAAATGACGGTACTTAGTAGGTTTACAGTTTGCTTTGAAACTTCCACACTGGAAAGGGGATGAGGTGTTGCTCAAAAGCAAAGGCTTCCACAAAGCCAGCCAATCAGAAGAAAGTAGGCTTTTAGGCCCTTAAAGAGCCCAGGGCTGATATTGCCTATTTCATACAGATGCTAAACTTAGGGGCGGCATAACAGGCAGTATGGAATAAATAAGAATTCTTTTCCAACTGTGAATCATGCGAAGTTACTGTAATAGAGTCCCAGAATAAAGAGATCGAACTGGTGATGAGCATATGTCCCTTTTAACTTGTCACTGCAATTCCTGGCACAAAGAACGAACATGGGGGGCGACAAGCAAGATGCAATAACATGACAGAACATTTACCATTGTCTATAACTGCCAACAGGCAAAGGAAGTATGCGAGCACATCTCAGAGCAAAACCACTACATAGTAGTCATCACAGACCCAATGTGGTTCTTATTACTATCACATATCACCACAGTATGTGTTACTTTGCCCCAACAGGGAAGCTTTTCCTTTGCATAGGAAAAGATCCAACCAAAATTGTAATAATTTGTAAATTGCCATTTGGGTTTAAAGCAGATGATGGCAGTCACGGACTGTTCTGATCTTGAAGTTCTGAGGATGAACGTGTAACTGATCTCTATTCGCGGCCTTGTTCAAGGACCTTTGTACCTTCTTTGATGTTGTTATTCCTGTTGTTGATACTGGTTGAACGGTCCTTCGCAGATACCGTAAGAGAGAAACCATTAGTATGTTCAAAGTGCATCAGCCAAACCAACTGTTAATGTAGAACTGTCCATGAGCGGGCTTTCAGCCAAACAGACTTCTCATGTAGGAGTTACTGCTACTACTACTGCTAGATTATGTATTGTTATGTAAATTTTTTGACCACCAGCCCCAGCTTTAAAAAAAATGCGAGAATGATGATAAACGTGTTTATCTCGATTTGTCCTGCTGCCACATGTATGAATATGTGTGTGTGAGGTCCTACCAAGTAGAGAGTCGTTCACTGTGTTTGACAAATATTAGTAACATAATTGATGACGAAACACATTGAGAACTGCATTAATTGCACATCCTCTATAGTTGGGTCCCTTCAGAAAATACTGGTGGCTGCAACTTGACGATTGTGCAGTAAACATTAAAAAGTCCATTAAAAGCATTTTCCATGTGTGCTGTGTTAACGTTAATGGGCTTAATGGACTCATTGATGAATTATTCCTGTTTCCATTGT
The DNA here is from genome assembly GCA_900302755.1 of Chromis chromis. Lineage (NCBI taxonomy): Eukaryota > Metazoa > Chordata > Actinopteri > Pomacentridae > Chromis > Chromis chromis. The sequence goes on from OMNN01028867.1 coordinate 5,208, forward strand.
TTTTTACAGCAGAAGATGATGTTTGTTTAATTCAGCAGATTCACGTGATTTAGGTAAAATTATTTTACATGTTTGGTTATTTTAAGTTTATTTTAAGTCTTTTTTGGCATAGGTTTTATTGTATAAATAACTCAATTTAAAAGCCAACACATTGGCTTGATGAGACATGGACAAATTATTTACATAAAGTAGCAACTTATTTATCTCAAATAGTGCATAAATCTGCATTTCTGTAAACAGTCCTTGTCAATAATGTGCATACATGAGAAGAACCAGTGTGTGTTGTGGGCTAAATCCCACACAGGAGCTGTTTACTGAAAAACAGACCTTGCTGAGGCTGCAGGTTGGCGGGTATATCAACAGCTGAAGTGTTTTTCACCTCACTCCAGCTCCAGCTTCAGAATGAAGTAAGTAAACTTTATTACTAGAGCCTCCCTCACTAGTCCCAGCGCCCCCTCTATTCACTGTATTGTAGCTGTTTTGTTCAGAGAGAAAAAAAAAAGCACTGTATGTTTTTTGTTAGGGTGACTTAGAAGAGGGTTGATTTCACTGTTTTAACTTTCAAGCTTTAAAAAAAAAAGCCCTATTAGCAGCATGTTTTCATTTTCCTCAAGGTAAAAGCTGTCAAAAAATGTAAACACTAGGAGGCAGAAATTCTTGAGAAAGTGTTCAATCTGGCGGTGAATCCGAAACCATACCTGTATCAATACCCAACAACAAACAGGACAAGCCTCAACAGTAGTCTGACGTAGACCCAAGACAAAAATAGGGTAGTAGGGTTTCAACTATGTTAACTCACTGTTGAAACGAGCACCATCCCATGCTGTTTGAATTTGCGGATTAATTCAGGAACACAAACCATTAAACACAACTGGAAGAAAATCTGAATTCAAGCAGAGGACTATCTGCTGTTAATTTTTGCAGTGTAATTGTTAACTTATGTTTTACTGGCATTTGCCTCCAAGTTTGGTTCATTAACTCATAATCACACACACAGAATATGTAACCGGATCACCGAAACATTGTTGCTGCTTGTGTTTGTGTAGCCAGCATGTCCGCTTTTCCCATTTTCTCCTCTATCTGCACGACTGACATCATGAATTCTGAAGAATTTTAAAATTTCCACAAGGTGTTTTAGCTTTGTTCTTCAGTCAAACGGTGGCTCTGAATCCTAACTCCTAAATCCTTCAACAAAATCAATCTTTGCTTCAGTAAAGTGAAAAAAAACAGCACAATAACTAGATAGATGTGCATATTAACAGGCGATGTTCCATCTCAGTCCAGAGCTTGCTTCCGCCCTCATCCTCTCTTGTCTTTATAAGTTGAAACATGAGTGTTTTCAGGGGTTTCCTAATTATATTGTGAGGTAAATAAGGTACTGTATGTACGACTATATCCATTTTTATTGTAGTAAAGACACAGAACTACTCGGACTGCAGCTCATGATTATTTAAGTTTATTAACTTATTATAATTCTCTGGTTTTAAAACATGTGGTGGAGGTGACTTCCTAAAATAACTCATCCCCCAAGTACAGCCTAAAACTTAAAAACATAACCAGAAAATGAAAAATGCAGCTAATCACCAGAAATGGAAAACTGCATCAAAGTAATGTTGTTATCTTTGAGTGAAATATGACTTCAACAATGAATCAAGTATCAGCATAATAGCATTAACCAGATGATATTTTTGTCGATCAATGAACTAATTAATCAATGGATCATTTTAGCTGTAAAAACTATAAGCTTTACCTAATGTGAATTCACCTGCTTCCAAACTGAGTGTCAAAAACATAAATCTATGTGAAATTTCGCCGTCAGCTATGTACTCTGCTGACAACACAACAGAAAAGAATCGCAAGAAATGTTTTATGGACGAGGAGAGTTGGCTGCGTGGTAACATAACAGTGTCTTGTTGCAGTTGGACGTGCAAACGCAATGAATCATCACAAAACATTAGACATGAATCTCCCACACCTCAATACAGGCATGTTATTCATCTATATGTCTATATGTTTTATTATTTTGTGCAGTAAGTCGAATAATTAATTACACGTCTTGCCTCAGTCTCATCTGATACAGAGAATTTAAAGGTTTTTGTTGGGTGAGAGAAGAAGGCATGGGTGGCCTCGTCAGGGTGTTTTTCTCAGGTCAGATTTCCATTCATTTGATTCCCAGAGAAAGTTACTCTGACATCAGACTGACAGAGAAGCTTTTTTCTTTGTGTAATATTTTCACAGATTTTGAAATCATAGCTCAGATTAATTTGGTTCCTTGCATAAAAAAAAGTGATTTGCAGCTTTGAATACAAACGTAAAACACTTAAGGTATGTAGGGGAATCCGTCGCATTAAGACAAAGTGCTGTAGGGGAGTTTAATGTAATGACTGATGATAAACATTCCCTCAAAATGAAAGGAACTGTTCCACAAACCTTTTCGCATCGACGTTTAATAGCTCACACAGGGATTAAAATACATGTTGGAAGAGTAAGAGATGCCGATTTCCTTGGCCAAAGGGGGCCTCAGTAGACAGTTACGTAATGCAGCCATAAGATATGTTTTATGATATTGTGTCCTGACAGAAAAGTGTTGCTCTCTTGCCATTACTAACATGATAGCTTGTGTTTGTTGCTCTCTGCACCTACACATTTAACCAGCAGCAAAACGAGTCAAGTCGAGGCAAGTGAAAAAGGATGTTGAAAACTGTTCTGGGGAGTACACGTTGTAAATTAAGTTAGAGGCAGATTAGAATTAGAGAACATAGATATAAAAAATAGTTACAGTTGTTAAGCTTAAAATAATTCAGTTGTGAATTCTTCCTTCTGGTGCCAAATGTACCAGAAGGTTTGGCTGAACTTTGTGATACTTTTATTAAACTGATTAAAAGGGTTCATGTCCCCAAACTTGGTTCATGATTCAGTTGGGTAGTTTGTCATGTTGGAGTCAGTCATTATTTCATTCATACAATGAATGAATGAGGCAATAAGTCTTTCCAGTTCATGAGTCAGGACTTGACAGGGTCACTATGAGACACGGCTTTTACTCACATGCTATTTTTAACTCTCGTGCTGCGCTGCTGACTTTTGGCTAGTTATGTCTGAGTGTCATCTAAAAGTATAAAACTTGTCTTTTACAATTACAAACGATATCAAGAGGGTATAAAATGAAGTGGTAAATGGGGGGAAAAGCTGAAATGAGGAGCAAAAACCAGCAAAGGAATCAAGTTTTACTTGGTGCACTTATTTAATTTATGTATGTCGTAGCATCCCCCAAGAACGTCACGTTTGAAAGTCTTCCTGTGAGACCAATAGGTGGCAGAAGTTGCCAACGAGATCCAAAGAGACATGACGTACATTCCACCATTTCCAGGCAAAGGTGAGAGAAACTTCCTAGTCAATCTCTCAAGTGCCACTTTGTCTGATAGCTTTCCACTCCAGTGAGAGGTGCGAGTAGAAAGAGTGGGGGAGGAAAGAAAGAGAGGAAGGGAGGGAGGGAGGTAGAGCACGAGGGAAAGGAGGTAAATGTCACCGAGAGCACTTCGTGATGTTTAAGCATTTGCCAGCCTCACAGTTTGTCACTTCTTGGCAATTACCTTACTATGAGCAACAATAACATAACAACAATTCACAAGATTGCAAAGTAAATAACCTCACCAGATGGAGGAGGATAATTTTAACTGGAGAAAGTGCATCCTCTGAAAGCCAGTGAACGTATGCAATGTGATAGGAGCTGAGTGTATGCGGTGACAACAAGTTTGGTTAGCATGTAGGACAAACATTTAGAATGAGTTAATGGGAAACGTGTTGGAAAGACAACATTCATCAAAGTAAATGAAATGTAATCTAAGTGTGAGAGTAGAAAATAAGTGTTTTTTTTAAATCAGCAATCATGAATTTGAGTATTTGCCTTCTGTTGGTTTGAAAGTTGGTTTAAAATTTGCAGTTTGCATCAGTGTTTAACTTGGGTTATCACAAGAAAGGAGCTAAATCTTCCAGTGGTTAAGGAGCACGACAAGCATATCATGGTTTGTGTAGTTTCACATAACCAGACTGTGCCAGTGCTGGTCTGATTGCACCCATTATCATTCCACTATAAAGGTAAATACGAGCCCTGGCTTGTTTGTATTTCTTTAAACTAATCACAATTGTCTTGTGAGGTGCTAAGCCCATGATGCAGCGATGGTGCCCCTGCAAAATAGTGCTGTGGGAATTGTTCTGGTGCAACATTTGCATGCAGGGAGGCAAAAACCATTCACAGAAAAAAAAACAAAGGCAGATGTGCCTTATTGCACCATTCAAATCTTCTGCAAAGCTTTCCATTTTCAACTGGTAAGTTGCTACCGCAGAGGTTCTTGTTGTTTCCCGGAGTGAAGGGAATTCTGAAAATGCAGATAGTGAAGGGGAGGAGAAAGCCGTGTGAAATACCTGCAGTCTTTTTCTGGTTTGTCAGATGACAGCAGTCATTCCTGACCTTAAGAAAGCTTTTCTTTTCAGTGGAGTTCAGTGCAATTAAGATTTAAAAAAAAAAAAAATCCAATCTATGTTTGGTGTGGCATCCTTTTGTCTTTAAAACTGCGCTAGTTCTCCTCACTACACTTGTGCAGGTTGTTGAAGCACTTTGGAGAACTTGCCACAGTTCTCAGTTGCTGTCTGCTCTTATAATCCCAGACTAACTCAATGATGTTGAGATCAGGGCTTTGCAGAGGCCATGCCATCTGTTGCAGGACTCCTTGCTCTTGTTGCTGATATATAACTCTGGCTGTATGTTTGGGCTTGTTGTCTTGCTGCAGAATGTGTTTGCTACTGATCAGATGCCTCCCTGTCTAAAACTTTTGCACAGTACGACATTTATATATATATAAATGTACATTAATTACATCTCATTCCAGATGTAAGGTGATGAACAATATGTAAACTTGCTTTAAACAAAAGTGCAGGAAAATTTAGTCACATTACTGAAAACATGAAAGTGTGCGCTTACTTTGGGTACAATAGGAATTTCTAATGAAAATAACAGAAGGGGTTGGTCATTTGTAAACATTTCTCTATAAAAATGATTTCCTCCTCAGAAGCAATGCCTTTGACATTTGTAAGAGAAGGGATGGGCCAGCAGTGAAAGCAGAGGAAGGTGGTGGTAAAAGAGTCACAACTGATGTTCACTGTTGTAAACATGCAGGCCTCTCCTGTAGTTTTCCTGCACTTGCTAATAAATTTACAATGAACTAAACTTTCGTGCGCGGATTCGCAAACAAAAATGGAACCATATGTTGTTTGCTATTAATTCAGTGCCAGGGTAGCCTTGAAAATAAGCACAGACTCAGTGTGAATAAACCAGAGAGGAGACCACTCCTGTGTCTGAACACAGACTTAATGACCTGTTAAGAAACTTGGCAAGAAAAGAAGTAATTTGAACTTCATGCTGCTTATTAGTTCAGGTTTTACGCTAAACAAGCATCTGGTTTACTTGTAAGATTGTGTATAATATGATTGTTTTAGTCAAATAATTGATGATCATTACAAATATTCAAGTATTCATTTGGGAATTAGTTCTTCTTTCATCTGTTTATCTGGGAAATATTTCCGTTAATAGAAATAAATAAAATAATATGAATTTATCTGATGTTTTTTTTCTTTTTTGTGGTCTAGATGTGCTCTGCTTAAAGTGATCCAGAAAGGAATGCGATCTCTGAAGTTTCCCTTGTATGATATTGTCTAGTCCAAGCTCAAATTTATTACTAAAAACATTATAGCTTTACAAAGTTGGCAATTATGAGTATTTCAATTAACTTTTTAATTAAGCACAGCATTGTGTGGCAGGAGCTGTTGGCATTTTTTGATGGCAAGTTTGCACATGACAGCAGCAACATCATTTATAAAACTGACTCCACCCAGATCTTGACACATAAAACAGCATCACATCTGTCTGCAGGAGCCGACAACATCAAGAAATACTGGAGTCGTTACTACCAGGGGTCACAGGGTGTAGTCTTCGTACTGGATAGTGCGTCATCAGACGAGGACCTTGAAGCAGCACGTAATGAGCTCCACTCGGCCCTGCAGCACCCGCAGCTCTGCACACTGCCTTTCCTCATCCTTGCCAATCACCAGGACAAGCCTGCTGCAAGGACGCCAAACCAGGTAAACTAGTCCGTTTACTGTGTGGTTAATAATGTATCTCATGATTGTCTTTCACATACAAACACTGGTCTTTCCACAGATTTATAAAACATTCAATGTCTGTCTTGAGCGGAAAGAACATAATTTTGCATAATTCACTGCACACATTCTGACGTGTTTGCCTGTAAACACTATGTATACTGTGTACTATGTATACTCATACATATGGATGGGTCTTTTCATTTCTTTTCATTGTCACACTAATGTATCTAATTGTATGCCACAGGCCCATCATAACCATCACACAGTCAACAGTGTGCAACATATTAACTATAATGTTGTGTCATTTTGTTGACTAATGGATGTAAACATCTTGTAAAACCCTACTTTTTAGTGTCAACCAAAGAGCTGAGCTGTTGGAGACACCAGTGTCTCCTCTTGCAGCCAAGCCTTGACCAAGATCTTGTAGGCAAGTTGTTTATGGCCTCTACTAAATGGGGCAGCTAAGATTGAGTCCCAAAATATAATGCAGAGCTAATGCCATGTCTGCCAGTCCCTTCAAAGGTTAGGTGTCTTGTGCATTTCTAAGTTGGTGGCAGGTGAAAGTGGAGACGATGTTCGACGATGTAAAAAAAGAAAAGAGGCATTTTAGATATTGGGGACAGAGCCAGGGGATGCACAAGTGGATATTATTTGATTCACCTCGATGCACCACATTGCTTCAGAACAAATTTCTTGCACTACACTCTCTGTATGAAGAGTTTCCTGGAGGGCAGAGGTTCTTGATGGTGATATGCCTCCAACATTTTACAGAGGGAGAGACTCTGATGATAGTTTGTGCCCACAGGACGGCAGTTTGAGGTATCCATCCTTTTTGGACTCTCACAGTGGGGTTTAAGGGCAGTAGGTCTGCAGGGGGCTTCAAGAAGACTTGGTTAATAACTGAGAGGCCATCAGCAGGCTGAATAAGCAGCAGAGTTTTGATATTAGACTTGTGTTTGTCTGTGCTAGTAATGGGTAGCTCTTAACGGACACCATGTTTGAGCGTATGATGCTAAAATCTGTTGCCTGCTGGTGATATCATGGATTTTGTGTCGCAGCACATAAAAATGGCAGAAAGGCTTTTCTCTTGGAGGGAGTCTTGGTTCACCTTTAAGGACAGAATAAGGAGGTTAAACATCCAGAAGGTGCTTGGAGGGAATGTTTGTCCTTGAAATTGAAAGGAGCCAGTTATAGGATTTTAAAGGACAACTCCTTATAAGTGGTGGCCTAGTAGTTTGTGAAGCGAACTTGTAACCGGTGGGTCGCCGGTTCGAGCCCCCGGACTGGCAAGAGGTTGAGGTGGGAAAGTGAGAGCAACTGCTTGTCCCAGTCACCACCACTGTGGGCCCTTAACCCCTGACTGCTCCCCGGGCGCTGCACCACGGCAGCCCACTGCTCCTAGTATGTATAGTTAAGGTTAACTTTGAACAGGATGGGTCAATGCAGAGAAGGAATTTCCCCAAAGGGATCAATAAAGGTTAGATTATTATTATTATTACATATAAATACATACAATACATATACAAATATACAACCTGTCAAGTGTTTAGGGCCCCCTGGACTCTGTTGTCTTGACACAGCTGTGTTCTTAAATCTTAGGAATTAACCTGCTGAAGACAGTGTTATCTATATTTGGGCTACTTTCCATTTATATGTTGTAAAAGATTTAAATTAACGTTAACAGAATCATATAAAGCACCCTGAAACTATTTAAATGTATTGAACTTTTTCTACGCAGTCAGGTTTCTAGAATTACAAAGGCATGATTGCAAAAGATTTTACAATTAAAACTAACTACAAAGCTACAAAACACATTTTTAAGCGTCACATGGTTTGTCTTAATTTAAAGGAAATAGCGGGTACTTGAAAAAGAAGAAAATATTCGCACTGATTTGGTCTTTCAGCACCTGTTTTAATTTCAGTAGCAGGTTATTGATGATTGATGGTGGCACATAGTTTCCAGTTTGGTATTCTTAAGTAGAAAAAATATTGACTCTTT
>OMNN01028868.1:0-12234 GCA_900302755.1 Chromis chromis
GGACCACAAAGACACACGAAGACACGCAACATGATCACAAAGACGCACAAAGACACACAGACACACACACTGAGACACAAAAACACACACACAGTCATAAAGAAACAAACACACAAATACTTTTACAAGCACACAGTGAGACACACACTGAGTGACAGATACACACATTCAGACACACACACAATCATAAATAAACAAAAACACACAGACACACACACTCTCTCACACACACACTCACACTGACTGATACATGGAGTCACACATACACACACAGAAGACACGCAGACACATAAAAACAGATAAACACACTCTGAGACACACAAACACACACCGACACACAAATACACTTTGAGACACACACAGACACACACATTCAGACACATACACTGAAACACAAAAACACACACACACAGTCATAAAGAAACACAAACACATGTACAAGCACACAGTGAGACACAAATACACACGGAGGCACATACAGACACACAAACACACCTTGAGACACACACTGAGTGACAGATACACACATTCAGACACATACACTGAGACAGAAACACACACACAATCATAAAGAAGCAAAAACACACAGACACACACTGAGACACACAGACACACCGACTGATACATGGAGTCACACATAGAAGACACGCAGACACATCCAAACAGATAAACACACTCTGAGACACACACACACACATTCAGACACATACACTAAGACAAAAACACACACAATCACAAATAAAGACAAGCACACAGACACACTGAGACACACAAACACATACAGACATACAAACACGCACACAATTGTGTTATTAATGCAACTTATTAAGTTACTTCAACCTAAAATTAGTTTTAAAACCCATGAACGCAGAAATGTCAGTTCAAATTACTCAAAATATCAAGATGATGCAATTACTGACATCCTAACGCCAAGTCAGCTCATCAAAAATAAAGTTTCTAATCGATATAGTTGAGTAAATTAGATGCTCTATCCTGCAACTATGCATTTAGTTAACTAGTACGAATAGGTTCCTTGAATTACTTGTTTAGGCTGTGCATCTCTGAGACTGTAACCGCACCACGTCTGGTTTTAGGAGTAACTGTGGACACTTTCAAAGACGCTGTGACCTTGTTGAAGTTGCCAAGCTTCACACTCCACTGTGTTGCTTGCACAGAAACCGTAAGGACAGTAGGAGCTGGGATAATTCACATAACTGTAACTATAATAGTGTCTCAACCACAAGCAAAGACTCGCCCCTGGAACCAAGGACTCCATCTTTGCCAGGTACGATAATCCCACGGAAGGTATTCATCAGATTGAAAAAGACACTCTTGCTTCCAGTCGCGCTATCTCTAACCGGGAGCTCCAGTCCTCCGCTCGGCTGGGGAGGGAGTCTTTTCAACTTTCGAGTCAACTCTGCTCTCGCGAAGGGATCTAAATTAACGCTGCCTGGTGGCGGGCGCCAGACGTGTGGATTTGCGAAGTTATCAGCAAAACGAAGCCTCGCGCGGGACGGTCGCTCGGAGCCGGGCGGGTGGGAACTTATTTCTCGCGGTGGAGAATTCCAATCACACAATAGCGAGGCTCTGCGTTGGCAGGGTGTAGTTTAGGGTTTAAGTGACCGCTACTTTTAATGCAGTGACAGCAGCAATATAATGAGTGCTGAAGATTGCTGATTCCTCTTTATGCGCCCCTCACAGGAAATCACCGAAACTCTCGCTGCTCATTATCCACGTGGCGGCGTATAAAATTCTCGATATGAGTTTCACGCGCACACACACTTCGCTCCTCTACCCACTCTTCTTTTCCATCTTATATATATTTCCGGCATGACTGAGCTTACCGCATTCCCCCACAGAGCCCTTCTCCAAACTTGCAGAGTGCTTGAGCAAACACTGTGTACTGGGCCAATTAAAACTCCTGTGGCGTGGGCGAAGGGGAATGGCAGCATGGGATGGATAGATGGGGCATAACGGCCCATTTAGGTAATGACCATCTTCCCCCTTCCTTTTCCTCCATCTTCTTTCTTTTACACACACCCCCACCTCTATCTCCATTGCATGACTTCCTCCCTTCTCCCCCCCTCTTCTCCCTCCTCCATGTTGATTGTCTGTCACTCCCCCGGAGCTCCTGGGAACAGCTAATTGCACCTCTTGCACTCCCCCGCTTCCCCCCCGCGTGATAGGATGCCGATCGTGGCACTTTAAGCGATCAATGGAGCGAGCTGCTAAACAGCCCCGGAAACCGAGGAGACTGCCGGGACGATTCGAGGCACTTTTTGCGGCCTTGTTGTTTATGCGTTTTGGTGTGTTTTTCATGCATCATCCTCAGCAGTGAAGTTAATGAAGATATCCGAAGCGAGATAATAGCAGGAAGTGAAACCCGCGTCGACCCAAGGGGATGAAGACACATGTATTTCCCTCCCCAGTGTGTGTGAGAGACATTTAAAAGTTCAGACCTTTTTCGCTGCTATCAAAGGACGCCAACTCGCTCTCATGTGTCGCTTGTCAGGTGTCGTTAACGGCTGACGGTGTTGCCGCTCGCGTTCGGAATAAACTGCGAGCTGGTATAAAGGAATAATGACAGAATGTGACAAATTATCACTCACAACTTGTCAATCATCCGCACCCAGGGGTTGTTTGTTGTGACACAAATAGCAGCAGTAAACTTAGTCACAGGGAAGATGACATTTGCAAAGGTTTTTGGGTTACGTCCTGACTGTGCGAGGAGGAGACGCTTTTTATTCACCAGCATCTCCTTTGTGTATTAAAAGAAAAAGAAAGAGGAAAATGCTCCCTCGCAGGATTGAGGCCAGGTTTCACACAAAAGGAGGCAGATTGGTGATAATGATGTCTCGTTATCATTTATTCACCGACACGGCGTGCAAACAAACACCGCCGATGATTTGCGTTCACAATTACAAAAAAAACTTAATTCTCTCCGTATCCTGCGCGTCTTCATTTCAGACTCCTCCTCAAAAAACGACGTTAAACATGTTGTCAAAAGAGCGATTTGCTCATGCGGTTGCCGAGCGATAGCGGCAACAGAGAAGAAGGAAGAGGAAGGAGCTTTTTTTTGAAAGTGGGATGATGTTTTGGCAAGACGCTTTGACGCGGCGAAACAAAAGCAACACAAATGAGAGCGAGGCGAAGACAAACGGCCCCTTTAGCGCGACGTGATTTACGAACATCGCGACTCGCTTTGAAACCACAGCGAAACTGAAAGAGATCACAGGAAAGACGTGCTCCTTTACCTCTCCCTCTGTTCCCCCACCCGCTCGCTGAGATCTCGGCTGGCATTATCAATGCCTAATTACGCTTTAAGTTTCTCATCAGTTTCAAATCTAATCAAGTAGAAAATTAATATTTCAAAATCGTATTTTCTGCGCAATATTCAACTCCATTCATGTCTGCTAATGAGAGAGGCGTAGACACACTAGACAGGCTGATGCGCTCTTTAATTATCCCCTTCTTGCCTTCTCTCCACGTTACACAGGATGACTTCACTGGCCGCTTCCTTTTGACCACAGCAGGCAGCTCACTACATTTATATTCTGATATAGAAGAATATAAATGTCTTTAATATGTACTCGACAGTTTCGCTTTTATGTCTCTGTTTTGGTGAAAGTGAATGAAGATGATCAAATTTTGACGGGTAGACTGGTTTGTGACGATAGAAAGGCAACAATAACACAAAGAAAGGTTTGCAGGAGATCATCTCTGAACAAACAACACGTTGAAAATGAGCTACAGCAGCACAAGATCAAACCAGGTGCCACTTCTGTCACCTAAGAACAGGAAACTGAGGCTACGATTCACAAAAATTGTAAAAAAGAAGATTGGGAAAACATCGCTTGGTCTGATGAGTCTCAATTTCTGCTGTTTCTGGGTCCGAATTTGGCCAAAACAACACGAAAGCATGGATCTATCTTGCCTTGTATCAACAGTTCAGGCTGGTGGTGGTACAATGGTGTGAAGGCTATTTCTTGGCACACTTTAGGCACCTTAGTACCAACTGAGCCTCATTAAAAGGCCACAGCCTGCCTGAGTTTTGTTCCTGATCACATCCATCCCTTTATGACCACAGTGTAAGAGGATAACGCTCCATGTCACAAGGCTCAAATCATCTCAAACCGGTTTCTTGAACATGTCAATGCTTAAAAACTGGCTTCAAATGCCTCTTAAATGCAATGGGAATAAATTAATATGGAACACAATGAATCCTGGACTTGCTATTTGCCAATGGTGGATTAACTTGGAAGGAAACACATCTCCAATGATAAAACAAAAGTGGCCAAGTGTTCCTGCACACATCTGTTTCTCACCATCTACACGCATACAAGCATCTGTCATTCCTATGAGAGAATAACATACAGGATTTAAATGGATGTTTATTAATACCAGGAACAAACTGTATCTTTATCACAAACACAACTGAAGCCACAGGATCTAAATTGAGGTCTACTAGCAGGTATCATGCTAGCTATGATCAAACAGGCACAGAGTCCAAACAGGCTGTATTTTGACTCAGTTTGGAGGCTAAGAGCTGCTGAATCAGTGGAAGTTAGTTGGATGTAATTGCATTTTTTCTTTTAAATCCAATGGCCTCCACAGTCACCAGATCTCAATCCAATAGAGAACCTTTGGGATGTGGTGGAATGGGAGATTCGCATCATGGACAAATCTGCAGCAAATGATAAAAAAAAAAATCTCTAAGGAATGCTTCCAGCACCTTGTTGAATCTATGCCACTAAGAATCCAACCCAGTACTAGCAAGGTGTGCCTAATAAAGTGACTGGTGAGTGTATATTCAGTCTGTCATTCAATCGGTCTGGGCTGTTCAGGCCCTGGTTTAGTTTCCAGTCAATTAAATGTTCCCCCACCTATAGCTAAACAGGTTTCAAGTCTGACCAGAAAAGCACAAGAACAACAACAAAAAAATCTATGCCGGAAAGTGAACATATTCCTAAAAGGAGTTTGTTCACAATATTAAACCACCAACAAACTGAGAAATCAAATGCCCACAACTGAATTAAATGTTCTCGAAGTTAATACAGTTCATGGTTGTCCTTTAATGACGGTAACCCTTAGGATGGGTGCATGAGATTATAAGAAATCTAGATGTTCTACAGTATATCTACAAGATGAGCAGGCATAGAACCAATAACCTGAACATGCTGGTTCAAGCCTCTGAGCTTTCAAGCATCCACTCAGCTGAGAAGTAAAGTCATATTTTTGTTGGAGTGCTAATTCGAACTGTGGTTTAATAAACTATCTTCTTTTCAAAGTGTTGTCTATCAGTCCTAGGAGTTATGACGATGCTGCACTCAAATAAAGTAATAACTGGTTTCAGAGTAATTCAGAAAGTGTTCACATCAAACAGGGTGTTAGGAGCCAAAGGTTCTGTTTACCTCTTTATTTGGAGACAAAAACAAAGGTGCAGCACAAAGACGATAATTAAAAAAAACACTGTGTTCACACATCACTGACCAAGAACTGTGGACCAAAGCTAGACCAGAACATCAGATTTAAAATTCTGATGGATGTTTGCAACCGAGAGTGAATTTATCATTTTATTCTCTCCTCGTCACACTTCTGCATTGAACCTGATGTTTACAGCACAGTATACCGGATTAAAACCACAACAAGAACAATAAGACTCATGAATCCAGAAAGCTCCTTTAATCTTCCCCAACATTAAAAAGGTTCTGTCCTGATTACCGTTGCTCTTACCTTTGAAGTGGTTTTAATTTCCCCATAATGAACATTATTCTAAAGAGCAGGATTAGAGCGCTCGTTTCGCCTCCTCCAACCTTCACGTAATGTTGTTGCTCAGCCCCTCCAAAGGTCCTCTTCTGTTAATGAGCGGCACAACATAAATGCACGCAACAGCTCTCCGTGGCCTTTCCACAGGACAAACAAGCTAAATGGGCAAATACTTGGTGGTCACCTTGTGAGGGTTTGCTGACGTGGACGTTTGCATCCTTTTTAATATTTACAAGACTTGAATATACATCGGCTCCTTGCAGACGCGCTCGGACTTGTGTTTCTGCTTTGCCAGCAAGACTTTACTGACAAATTGTGTTTGTCGAAGAGACGTCTGGGTGTTTGCGAGTGTGAAGACCTTCAGTGGAAACAGCAGTCAGCCGCGGTAACAATCAGTAGCAGTGAGCCGACAGGAGGGCTCAACTTTTTTTGTCAGTTCACACACACGCTGGTAATTTAAAGGGAAAAAGAAAAAGATCTCATAAAAAACTGAATATGTGGCAGCAAAGGTGTCAGAATTTAAAAAATGGTGAAATATAATAAAATAAATAGGGGTGAGAATCGATTTAAAAAATGAATCTAATTAATTAGAGGCTTTGTAATTAATTAATCGCAATTAATCGCATTTTAATCGCATAACAATATTTGCCACAAGAAGCACCATTTATCAATTTAAATGGATTTTGATATATGACTGAATCAAAATCTTGCATCAGTCTGACAGTGGCACTATAAATAATGGTGGCTATATTCAAGCTTTCATAGAACTTTATTTCAACTAAAGCTCTTTTACTGTCTTGAAAATGTTTGTTTTACATTAAAAGTACAATTCCAAGTACATTCAGAACAGTGGAAACCCTGGCCATTGTAAATGTGTAAAGAAAGATTCCGTGTTGTCTGGAGTGCAAAACTGCGATTAAATGCGTTAATTTTTTTTAACGCATTTGGAGGCTGATTTCTGGTGAATCCATCAGCGCAGTCTTCCAGGATGGAGTGTGATTTATAAAGCGAAAGTGCGTGCAGATGTGCGTACGCACGGTTTTATAAATCTGAATATGTTTTGGCGTACGCCATTTTCAGCTTTTGGGCTTACGCACACTTTTAGTATGGATCCTACGCAATGTTTTATAAATTAGGCCCCTGGTCTGTTTTCTGAAGCTACAACTTACAGATGTTCCCTAAACGCCTCATATGCATTGGCAGCTGCTAGCATAGACATTTATACGTAGACGCTGCTTTGACTGTTGCTGCCGATTGGAGCAACGTACCTACGCGGCGGCCATCTTGGTACAGTGCCACTCGCTCCTGCAGTACATTACGTCTATAGAGGAATGACATGTCTGCTCTATATAAGTGATCATAAATACATCAGTGGTCAACGTATATTAACGTGGGTTGTTTGTTACAAACGTCAGACATGGAGGACAGACAGGCAGACATCAATAGAACAAAAGGACATCCCAGCATCCTGTCATAGCTACGTGTGTGACGTTTTTAACAAATCAAACCGTTTGGAAATCAAAAACTCAGTGAATAATTCTACTTTAAGATTGTGGAGTACCTCTTACCTCCATAGATGTCCATGCACTCCCTCCTCTGCTAGCCCTGTACCAAGATGGCGGCGCTTTAGGCACGTCCCTCCACAGTCAATGCTGCGTCTACGTATACATGTCTATGGCTGCTACTAGGTTGGACCTGCACAGAGAAGCCTCTAGTCTCCGATCAGTTAAAGCAGCACAGCAGCTCCTCCTGGTGTGTGGACGGAAATTAGTTAAGGAGATGTTAAATAAGGTGTTCTAGTCAGATTTACCCAAACTGAAAGTGATTTTATCTACCTGGGCAGGAATCCCAGAGACACACACTGACAAACCTGCTGAATGTCAGGAGCACTGGAGCAATAAGTGGAAATGTTCGGTCACACTTTGAAGATTTTTGGTCACATATGTGAAATTCAGAAACAAGGAATGAGAATGTTTCTTGAACAGTTAAATAATGTTGATTATACTTCAGAGTCACAGATTCCGAACTTCTTCTGCACGTCACCACAGCTTTAGTGTGAAGGCAGGTGATTCAGGCCAGATGTAATTCCAAGCCACTCTGTCCTCTCCTGTTAATTAGATAATGCTTCACTTCTGCTGGCATCACACACTTGATGAACGCAGTCCTGGGAGATTACTTCTCCACAGCAGCTGACAGGCTGGATTACCTAGACAAATTAATGGCTCTATAATTTGATTTTCCCGGGATTGCAATGTCTAAGCGACTCCAGCAGAGAGGAACCGTCTGAATCAGCCCTGCTGCGGGGTGACATTAGCTAATCACATCTGCATGCTAAAGAGACCGCCGGGCCACGGGGAAACAAAAGGCTCCACAGAGGTAGGAAATGGGAACGATTTTCTCTAGGAACCGATCCGTGGGGAGCAGCGGTGGGCTTCGTGGCTCAGACACACAACTCAGGGTTCAACCCGACGAGGGCGGATGCAACTGAGGGATGTGAGCGGACAAGCTAAGAGGTAAATCTGCCACAAATGGAAAGAACACAGTGCACTCCGGGTGGCCGCTTGTCGCTAACAGAGAGCCTGTTACGACCGAGATCAGCCTCCAAGCACTCGTCAGGCGTTTCTGTCGATCGCCATCGACTCCATTAGGAGGCCATGTATGTGCACACAATGCAGAACGCCCACAAGCAAACAAATCCTCAGCTGAAGTGACACCTATACTCTCTGCCCTGCACCACAGCTCTCAACTGTACTGGTTTCACTAAATAAAGGCCTCGTGCATGACCCACACTGCACGTTTACAGACACAATGGAAACAGTGACATTATAAAGAAGTTATGTTGCATTTTGTTGGTTCACAGTGCTAATAAAAGTTGTAATGGCAGCTCTACCACTTGCACAGGTCCCAATGGCATGTAATTAAACTGTCTCATCAGGGAAAGCCTGGGCCTAATGAGCCTCTCACATTTCAACAAGTAAACTGCAGCCGCGGAACAGTTGTGAGCTCAGGCAACCGTTCCCAATCCATTCTCCGGGGTAATTCTCTCTGAATGAAAGTTTTGTAATTTACTTGCAAATAATTTGGTTCCTCCGAAGCCCAATTCTTTTCTTTGTATGTGTGTGTTCGCTATGACTGATGGCCGGGGCTCCGAGTGACTGATGCTGACTGACAGCCAATCAGGGAGGCTGCTCTGCCCCGTCCAGGAAGTCTCCTCTGCGCTGACGGTGCAGATTCGATCGGTTCCTGCTGCACAGGGTCGGCTTTGCACACCGCCCACGTGCTGATGCATTCACAGGCGTATCAACACCTAAAAGGGGCTAGCCTTGCAAAGTGTTGATGCTTCTTATGTAACAACAATAGTGAGTATCTTGTGTAAGCAGTTAGTATGATCATTCTCACTCGGGTGTAGGGAAAGAAAGAAGCTTTAATTCCCATGGCAACGCAAATCATTTGGAAGCAAGAGGTTATATTCATCACTGTGAACATGGAGCTTTAAGTGTTATTATGCAAGCGGAGAGTTTTCACAGCTTCGTAC
This sequence comes from Chromis chromis, assembly GCA_900302755.1. Classification (NCBI taxonomy): domain Eukaryota; kingdom Metazoa; phylum Chordata; class Actinopteri; family Pomacentridae; genus Chromis; species Chromis chromis. Next base: position 9,302 of record OMNN01028868.1, read on the forward strand.
AGGAAACCAAACCATCAGGGGCTGGAATCCAGAATTCATGTAGCCCTTCTTTGTTCTTTTTTGGCTCATGCGTATTCATGACTAATTAAATGCAAATAACTTCTCTCACCAGCATCCTTCATGCATTCACACTAGACGTCAAAAGATGAGTCACTGTACGTGAGCTTTTTTCCCCCTAAAAATAATAGTGCTGTCCACACTTGTATAGTAATGCCTAAAACTACTCAAACCTCTACCAAATTTCCCTCTAGAGTGATTTTTTCTTTCACTAGGAGATTTCTTCCTACTGGAAAATAAATTATTGACAAAACACAGAAAAACATTGTGTTATTGATGAAGCCTAACTTGTTTTTCTTTTTACATTTTTACTTAAAATGGCATGTCCAGCATTATTCAGACCCTGGTGATTTATACTTACCATGTTCTATCTTCTATCTATTTTATCTACCTCACAGCACAGTTTTGCAGACATGCATATTTATCTGTTCACCACTGGTAAATGCTTGTATATATTGTTTCTATTGCTTTTAATATCTCTTATTTTTCTTTATTTTCTTCATGTATTATTATTTTGGACTCATAACCGGTACCCGAGTGCCAATTTCGTCCCACCTCATGTGAATACGTGTGCTGGTATGCCAATAAAGAACCTTGAATCCTTGAATCCCATAGCATTCTAATACACTAATAATAATAATCTAACCTTTATTGATCCCCTTGGGGAAATTCCTTCTCTGCATTCATCCTATTCAAAGTTAACCTTAACCATACATACTAGGAGCAGTGGGCGGTGACTGGGACAAGCGGTCGCTCTCACTTCCCAACCTCAACCTCTTGCCAGTCCGGGGACTTGAACTAGTGACCCACCAGGTACAAGTTTGCTTCACAAACCACTAGGACACCACTGCCCCTAAAACTAAAAACTTAGAACAGCTGATGCAGCAGTTCTCTAGACAGTTGTTAGTCAATTGCAAGTCATGAGTAAAACTAAAGAGCTCCTAAGGACCTTCAGTTGCACATTGTAACTGCTCACAAGACAGGAAAAAGGCTATAAAGTCATATCTAAGTGTTTATAAGTGCCTGCAGCCACAGAGCAGAGCATCATCAAAAAGTACAAGTAGCTCCACACTGTGAAGAATCTCAAAGGGCTGTTAGGAAGCCAGAAGTGAGCCCTGTGTTGGCGAATGTTAGAGGCCAACAAGAATTCAAAGATCAGTCAATGGATGAACTTCAAATCTCCAAGACAGACACACAAAAGCTCAGCTGGATGAAGAAGAAAGCTTCTGGTCATTAGTTCTGTAGGACATGAAAATGGACACAAAGAAAGGAGAAGCATTCAACCCCAAGAACAACATCCCCACGGTCAAACATGGTGCGAATGTGATGCTTTGGGGGAGCTTTTCAGGCAACCTCGTCAAAATAAATGGCATCATGAGAAAAGAGGACGTCTTTAAGATTGTGGAGGAAAACATCTGCAGAAAAACTTGTCCTTGTGCAACACTGGACCTTCCAACAAGACAATGATCTGAAACATGGCGCCAAGGTGGTGAAGACAGGGTAAACAGAAATCAATATAAAAGATGCTTGAGTCCATCGAGAATCTGCGAAGGAAATAGAAGCCCAGAGTGATGGAGATTAAGCTTTCAAGCTCAAAGACCTGGAGATCAATGCAAAAATAATGGAACAAAATCCAGATGGAGACGTGAAGAAAGCTGATTAGCAACTATAAGAACTGTGAATCTCAAATAAAGGCTTTGACAATGATTTTTCTGAATATTGGACATGGTGATTCTAGTTAAAATGCATTAAAATGCATTCAAATGGTTAAAAATAATCAATAAAATTTCATTTTTAACAAGAAGAAACCTATTGGTCATGTGAAAATTCCCTATAAACCAAAAGCTGGAATCAGTATGAATATATTTGTACTTAATTAACATTAAACTGATGCTCTTTCAACTTTTATTTCCAAGCTACCCAGACATTATGATCCCAACAGCTTGTTCCCACCAAGCCTCGTCTTATCTGACAGTTTGATGGACTGTATCAATGACAGAAGTCCAGGTGTTATCCTTGAGACCTCTATCAGTAGTCGGTGATCAGCGAGCCTCTTCATCCCGACACACAGGAGGAGCTCTGAGGAGACCTCTGGTGACATTTTCCCTCTTGTGTGGTTCACAACATTGAATCGTGGCCATTTGATCTCTGCGTGCTCCCAGAGGCGCCAAACAGCTCCTGGCATTTGCAGACAAGTCAAAAAAAAGCAGAGCAGCGCTACACTTGTTGTAAGGAGGGTCAAGATGTCAGGACAGAGCGGGGACGCCGCAAAACCTCTGTAAAAAAAAATCCAGATAGGACGGAGAGGAAGGGGAAAAAAGTAGTTGGAGGGAGTGAGGATGAAGCTGTCTCCGGAGCTTCAGCAGACATAAAAGGAAAAAGTGTCACTGAGGGGCTTCGCTTGGAAAGTGTTCATATAAAGCAGCTAAAATTTGCATGAGGTAGTTGGCAGGCTTGGAAAGTGGCTGTCAGTCAGTGCACATATCATTACAGATATAACATACATAGATGTTATTTCTGGAATTAATCTACATGGAAGAATATTTTCATAGAAGGGAAGATGAACGCAAATATCAGAAAAACATTGTGTGCCCTGTGTGTCCACTATGAGGCAATTTCTCATTAAATTTTGTGTACATACTATTGCCTAATTATTGTTATTTTGTGTACATACATAGTTTTTATTACTCAGTTGCTGCTATTTTCATATGTACATACTTATTTTTATTTTCTTAACTATTGTTATTTCTTATTGTTATTTTTCTTGCACTTCTGCCACTTTCTGCTGTTGCTGTAACGACTGGAATTTCCCCCAATGGGGGATCAATAAAGAAATATTCTATTCTATTCTATGCTATTCTATCTATAAAAGGATG
>OMNN01028870.1:0-19335 GCA_900302755.1 Chromis chromis
TGTGTTTTCTTGCACTATTTTATTATTTTGTGGACATTTTTCATACATTTTATTAATGTTTAAGTCATTTTTATATAGATATTGAGGAGTTTATAGAGATAAAGACTTACTGGGATTATATAGATTAGATTAGATTAGACTTTATTAATCCCACATTGGGGAAATTTCCTTGTTTTTTACCTTATACATAAGAATAAAAGATAAAAAATAAACAATCTAATAGGAGAAAATTGATTGTAAACAACCAATCATGCTCTCATTCATTTTATTTTCCTGCATGTGTTTCCTGTTAGCATTTTATAGTATTTTAACTTTAACGATTCAAACATTATTTTAAAAATGTAGCCTTTGTGTGGAGTCTTAGCATATGTGTGTTGTGATATGATATGAGTTTATATGTTTTATTGTGTTGTATATGTATTCTGTGTTGACCTGGACAGGGACTGCAGATGGAAATTAGCAAACTGCTATAATCTGGTACAAAGCATCTTTTCTCTATGAGATTAATGTTATTTTTTATACATGGTCCCTGACAACTAAACTAATAAACTAAACTAAACTAAAAAGGCATTTAACTATACACTATATAGTGCAAATTATATGAAATATAAGAATGATAATAAACTCGTCAGTGATGAGGGTCACATGGTTTCTCGCAGCCTGCCACTGTTCTAATCAGCTGTAATTGTGTCGAGTGCAGTCGAGTGTGTGTTTAACATGAAGCTGTGGTGTGTTTGTCGCAGCGGCACTCATGGCTACATGGCTCCAGAGGTCCTTCAGAAGGGGACGGCGTACGACAGCAGCGCCGACTGGTTCTCCTTAGGCTGCATGCTCTTCAAACTCCTCCGAGGGTAACTACTCCAGCTTCTCATCTTTTTCCCTTCTTCCCTCTCCTCGGCGCTCTCCTCCGCCGCCGCCGTGTCCTGACTTCACGTCTGCTTTCAAACCTCTTCTGCCACTCTGAGTAAACCTCTTTGAATCTGCTCGCTCGCCTTCTGTCTGGTGCGTGTTTGATCTTGTTTGTGTGTGCAGGCCAGTGTGTGTGTGTGTGTGTGTGTGTTTGTTTGATCTGGAGTGTGTAAATGCCAGAGGTCTGGGCCCAGTAGGTCAGAAATCAGGTAAAAGGTGGAAGTGTGTGTGTGTGTTTGTAGCGCTCGGCTGCTCGGCCGGAGCGAGCAGAGAAAGAGAGAAGAGCGAGTGTGACGTGTCCTTTCATTGATGTTTGGATCAGTGTGTTTGAACACTTTAAAGAGGAAGAGTGTGTTGCTCTTTAGTGAAAGGTTGGCGGCATGTTTCAACACTCCAATCTAAAATTCTCAGTCTTGTAAGTGCAACCTTTTTATAAAAGCACGTTTCAGTTACAAAGAATTTAGTTTTAAACGGTACTAGATCATTTTTCCTCAATTAAAATAAGGTTTTAGCTCACACTCTGGCTCTAGATGCAGTGACTGCAGTGGATTTCGGTGGACTATTGAGGTTCATCTCGGTCCACTTAGACTGAAGACGTCCTCTAAACACAATCACATCTTGCATCAGGTCGTTAAATGATGCTTTTTCAGCACTTTAAAGGAGTAGCTCATCATTTTTTGCAAAAACAAATGTACTAATATTGATTCTTCCACTGGAGCCAAGACATGGTTAGCCTAGCTTAGCATAAAGGATGCAGGTTGAAACAGCTGGCCTGTCTGAAGTTCACACATCTACCAATATGTAACAGACTGTTTATATATTTCTGTTTATGTTTCAGTCAACCAAACAAGATAGATCATATGAATCGGTTGGGCTGTCTCCAACCATAATAATACTACTAATAATAATTTAACCTTTATTAATCCTCTTGGGGAAATAAATTTTCTGCATTTAACCCATCCTACTATACATAGCAGGAGCAGTGGGCTGCCACGGAGCAGTCAGGGGTTAAGGGTCTTGCTCAAGGGCCCAACAGTGGCTGCAGTGGGGTTCGATCCCCTGACCTTCTGATCAGTAGTCAGGAGCTTAAACTGTTGCGCCACTACTTCTCTAAAAAAAATATTAATTTAATCATCTAAATACAGATTTTTTTGGTGTGAATTTGAAAAATTATGTGGGTTCTAGGGCTGAGAGACAACATTCTTTAGGTAAGGTTGTGCTACACTGCAGAAAAACCACAGTATATGTGGAAAAGCAAACACTGAGCTGAAAGAGCCTAAAGCGTACCACAGAGCTGACCCTGTAGAGTCTGCTCTGTCATAATTCTGTGGTTTTTCTCACTGCGAATGTCATTTCATAACATTAAACATGGACATTTTGTTCATAGCTAATATAAAAATATTGATTACTGCTTTAACACGCAGGCAGACATGAAGACGATTGATCTCACTCCTAGAAGAGAAGCAGATAAGCGGTTTCCTAAAGTTGCACGATTCCTTTCAGGTCTGAGTTTTTTGGGTGTCATCTCAATATAATGACGGGGTTGTTGGAGCTTCAGTGCATCTTTAGAGTCACTGTTGTTCTGCTGGAAATGAAACCTTTTGTCCAGGCACTTTCTGCAGAATAAATGCAGGCTTCACTATTGCACCTTTTCTCAGCATAGTTATTGATTAACTCCCCTGCCGCCTTCAGCAGTGTGTTTTGATGTCATTTGGCTCAGACTGAGCAATTGGAACCATTAAAGATGTGTAGTTTGGAAGCTGCTGCTCTCCTATTAAGGCTATCATTTGATCACTTTCGCTCCGTTTTGGATGTTGGATAGAGATGTTGCTCTGTCTTGAAAATATACTTGCTTGAAATATGAGCTTCTAACATCAAAATGAGTTTGTATGTGGAAATCTTTCAGCGTATCTTCTTCAGGCTCCCGTAAAAACATGTCCAATTTAGCTGCTCTGCTGGCTAGGATTTGCTTCTCGGCATTCAGAGGAACAATTTGGTCCCAGATGGCTTCACTGGAGCTCTTTGAAACACTGGAAAATATTCGTTATTGTCTTTTAATTGAAGCTAAAGTACGAGCAGCATCAACAGGGGCTAAATGAATTTAATTAGAATCTTGTATTCCAGTCATTTAAACTGCGCATGAGCAACATCTGCATCCATTTTTAACATGTAACATACAGTAAAATGACATAATGTAATGGAAATGTTGATAATCCCTCCATCCTCCATTCATGTCTTAGTATTTCTGGCCCTTCATCTTCCAGTTTGGATCAAACCTTTATTTACTGCAGGAGAGAAACCTGCCAATAAAGTATGGCAGCAAAATATTATCATCGCACTGAGCCAGTTGATAGCGAACAGAAATATTGTCGAATTTAATGAAGTGCAAAGCAATCCAAATCAACCCTCTGAACTCCAAGCAGTTTCTTTCTCCTCCCTCATTTAGAACTGAAATCTAAAATTCTGCACCTCTATGGAAACAGCCCAACCATGAGTTGAAGTAAAAAAGAACTCAGGGTCTTGTGTGGAGTAAGACACAGTTAGAATGCCATGAATCATTAAAAAAAAGAAGAGAATTTCTTTATTTCTTTAACAAAAACTGAACAACCTTCCATCTCCTCTCTGCTCTGTGGAAACACAGCTTTGGCTTAACCAGGATTGTGGATGTATGAGGAGGTTTGAAAGGTCTGATCACCACAGTGTGTGCTGAGTTCTTGTTCTGCTCACATCCTTGTTTCTCCCATTTCTCCACCGTCCTCCTTTTCCCACTAATCTTCAGTATGTGTTGTTTCTGTCTCCTGTTTAGGCACAGTCCCTTCAGACAGCACAAGACCAAAGACAAACATGAGATTGACCGCATGACACTCACCATGGTAAGACACATTCACACCCACATGCACACGATGGCAGATCCGACACATTAGAAGGCACCCCTGTGCAAACACGCTTGCAAAGCACATGGGCAGCGTGAGTCTTTGCTTAACTCTCAACACATGGGTTTGGCCTGTGTTTACCGTACAGTAATTCCAAATGCACACACGCGTTTACATCCCTGTGCATACGGTCCTGTGTGTGAACAAACAGCATCGCCGGAGATTCTGGTACAAGGTTTTTCCCTGCACATCCACAGATGAATGTCTTTGTTGTTTAAGTTTTGGGGTCATCTTTCAGTGTCTGTGCCTGCTGCCATCCAGCACTCAGCTGTCTGTTTGCTTTGCTGTGTCATGGGAAGACACGGGGAGATGAAGCATATGACAGAAACCCGGTGCGGATAAACTGCAGCTAAGCTGGAAAGTTAACAGTGCGCCGCCTGGGTCGAATGGATTTGTAGCCGCACGGAGCAAAGGTTTACAGCTTTAGAGGTCTCTTGTGTCTTATTTTTGTAGTCTCGGCCTACATTTCCTCTGCTAGCACCACAGTAACAGCTGAGATGTGCAGATGTCACTGTGGTGAAGTCAGATCGGGCAGGAAGATGAACCATTCAACGAAATTATGTGATTATGTGTGGTTAGTTATTAAATTCAACTGCAGGCCTGTGTTTATGATTTGCATTAACTGTCTGTACAGTAGTTTTTTTTTTAGCTGTCTAGCTGGGTCAGTACACGAAAAATGAGTCAAAGCCTCCACCTGACCCCTCAGAATCAGCTGATTTTTAAACTTTTTTTCAACTTTATGTAAACTTTTGTTTCCATTTTGTACTGTGCTGCATCGTACAATGACACACAGTTTGTCAAAATCCTCCATCCATCCATTATCTGTACACCGCTTAATCCTCTGTAGGTAGGAGACAGACAACCAAGCACACTCTCATTCACACCTATGGACAATTTAGAATCATCAATTAACCTCAGTATGTTTTTGGACTGTGGGAGGAAGCTGGAGAACCTGGTGAAAACCCACGCTGCACAGGGAGAACATGCAAACTCCACACAGAAAGATCCCAGGCGTCCTGACCGGGACACGAACTGGAGATCTTCTAGCTGTGTGGCGAAGATTTAATCATTGTGCAAAAGGAAGCTCACTTTTTTATGCTTTTATGTGATCAGAAACAACAGATACACCATTTGATATGTACCATCATTTAGCTTAGAATTATTGCTTTTAAGTAGAATATAAAAATTAAAAATAAAGAAAATGCTGAAAATTACCTGCTGTGGCCTGCTTTGCATATGGAAAAAATTAATTTGATAAATAAATAAAACGAAGTTGTTATTTGATCAATAAAATAAGTATTTTGTATTATAATATTTTGCTTCCACACTTTATAATAAAGGCAGAGAGAAGACAAGAGAGACTGAGAGCAAAATAAAAACAGGAAAATAAATGCAGCTTTGTTCAAAAGTGATATACAGAGGAACAAACTGTTGGAAGATCCATTCAGCATGGTGAACCATCTTTTTATAGAAAAAACATTTAGTTTTTTAGAGGATACAAATTGTCCGCAGCAAAATATCTTACTGTAAGTGGAACCTATTTTTTCCCAATATTAGTAACACCTATGGACACTTGGAAAAATGTTGTACATATTGATTCCTGTTTTTGAAGTTTTGTGAAATGTATATTTAAATAAATTTCATTTTTGTTCTTTTCTATGATTTATGTCATTATGACTGTGTCAGGGGCTGCACGGTGGCTCGGTTGTTAGCACCGTTACCTCACAGCTAGAAGATCCCCGGTTCGCGTCCCGGTTAGGACGCCTGGGATCTTTCTGTGTGGAGTTTGCATGTTCTCCCTGTGCAGCGTGGGTTTTCACCAGGTGCTCCGGCTTCCTCCCACAGTTCAAAAACATGCTGAGGTTAATTGATGATTCTAAATTGTCTGTAGGTGTGAATGTGAGTGTGCTTGGTTGTCTGTCTCTATGTGTAGCCCTGTAATAGACTGGCGACCTGTCCAGGCGTGTCCCCTGCCTTCACCCGAGTCGGCTGGGATAAGTTCCAACCCTACGGTGGCCCTGAAGTGCAAAACACAACAACAAATTGAAAAACACAACAACATTAACTACCGGCCCTGTTGTGTTTTGCACTTCAGGGCCAGTAGTTAATGTAGTTGTGTTTTTCAATTTCATTTGTTGTTGTGTTTTGCACTTCAGGGCCAGTAGTTAACAGGGCTGGTCCCGAATATTCGGAAATCCGAATATTTGTTCGTTGTGGTGGTATTCGGATAATAATTTTGATATTCGAATAGTCGTGCGCGCCGCCACCGTGAGCCACCGAGGTCCGCTGAGGCTCTAGTACGCCGCCGAGGTTCTAGTACGCGGACCTACCAACTCCGATGTCCCGCTCCGCTCCGCTCCCCCCCGGCGCACCGCTACGGCTCAGTCCGAATATTCGAATAGTCGTCATAAATTGGACCCGAATATTCGAAGAACGGCAATTACTATTCGGAACAGCCCTAGAAGTTAATGTAGTTGTGTTTTTCAATTTGTTGTTGTGTTTTGCACTTCAGGGCCACCGTACAGCCCCCCCGCAACCCTAGAGGATTAAGCTGTGTATAGACAATGGATGGATGGATTAAACATCACAACTCTATACTGAACTTTGGTGGCTGTATGCCAAACTCAAGATTCAAATTTAAAACCCAATCAGACCAGTTTTGGAATGCTTGTTGCGCTACTCTCAGCAAATTTATATTAATAATGTTAAGTATACATTGGGATGTGTTTTGTAGCATTTGTTACTTAATAAATGTACAACCCATGGACGAAAGAACTGAAGAAACTGTGGAATTTGATGTGTGTAATGTAAGGCGGCAAGACTTTATCGAACAAAAGTGCTATTTTCAAAGGGACTGTACAAAAAAAGGGCAAACAAATTAGATGAAATAATATATTCACATAAAACTCTTCCTCTGCGTAATACCTTTCTCAGGCATGATGCTGTTGATGTGTTACGATGTGGTGCCCATACAAAACAACCTACTGCCCAAATGCACCATTGAGCAATCATCCACTCAGGTAGAAAACTGAACAGCGTCACAGTACTTAAGAACGCCGAATCTAGTTGGGTGATGGGCAAATATTACATCCCCAGTGAAGGTATGATGAGGTTATGAACTCTGCTCAACACAAATCACCTCATCTTACCTTTTCCCTTTCCTAATCTACTGTATAAATCCGGCTGGTGCTCCAGTATAGCACACTGACTCACTGTAAAGAAGAAGAGAAGCATTGTGCTGCAAATGACATGCTCAAATTAGACCACTCTCTCTCTCTCTTAATAAAGCCCCGACTCTGGTTTTATACCATTCACTGCGCAGGGAAGCCATTTACTGTAAAATTACTTCATTGAAAATACAGTGGGAGGATTATTTTCAGTCATGAGTCATTCATTACAAACCTAAATGTTATATTAACAGCTTCAAAGCTGACAGACTATCCCAAGGCTTCCTTACAACTAACTTTACCATGCAGCTAACCAAAGTAGAACCTTCTTAATCAGAGCTGGCAAGCAATCCTATGTCCCATAGTTCTCATCAAAAAAGAGGGCTGCCTCCTCCTTCTCTTGAGAGACTTGCTGTACTGATCAAAACCCATGCTTTCATCTCTTATTTAGACACCCTGCCTTCTAAAAATAGCCTTGATACACTATGGAAACAGGCACAGCTCTTTGATGAAGTATATTATGTAGTATTATGTGAGACTGTAGAAAAGATGCATCATAGCTAATTGTGAGTCACAACTGAGATGAAAGGAAGTTTAGACAAATTTTGGCAAATCAAATCAATCTAAGGCTGCTTCAAAAGCATCATATTTTAGCTAAGGGTGTGCAATACTAGGTATGCTGTGATTGACGAGTGTTGATCAGACCTTACCCAAATCTGTTTTGAATAAACCTGAGACATAAACTAGGTCATACAGATGCAGACGGATACTAAATTTTGTATGCCTAACCTAGTATACTCTCTGGATTTCCATGCAGCAAGTCACATCATTACTGAAACAGAAGCTCACTAAATCAGACACACTGATTCACTAATTGGCATAGATTCCATGCTTGATAAATTCTCAGTGCATGTTTTTTTCAGATAAACAGAACAAACAGAACAAAAGAAGATGAAGGAGAATACCACGAGTTAGCAAGATGAGTGACTAAAGCAGTATAGGAATGTATTTTAGGGACGGGTGTCCAGTTAGTGACACAACCTGAGAGACAGACCCGAGGACAAGCAGCGGCTTTTGCAGTGTGATCAGTATAAGCCTTAAGGAGCTTTAATAAATGCTAAATTACAAAAACAAACATGCATTTTTGGAAAAAAAATGCAAAAACACTCTAAGTGGTTGCTTGGTCAAGGTAAGGACAGTGTCCAGTTTGGGGACCTCAGAGTCGCATCTTTGCGTTTTGCAAATTACACGGTTCTGAAAACTGCAAAAGATCACGACCACTATTGCGTATTGGTACAGCTGCGGGGGAATTTGCCGGGATAAAAGTCACTTACCCCTTTTCAACCAAGAAGAACCAGGTGCTAGTTCGGTGCTGGTGCTAGTGCTGGTGCTTAGTTGGTTCAAATCTTGTTCCTCCTAAGAACCTGTTTGCTTTTCAATTGGCAAGGAGCCAAGTTGGAGCCACGCCATTGAGTCACTGTAAGACGTCAGTATGTCACTGCATACTAGGGCTGGACCCTAATAATCGAATATTCGTTCACTGCGGTAGTATTCGACTATCCCCCCCCACTCCCCGAATAGTCGTCATTAATTGGACCCGAATATTCGAATAGTGGTAATCACTATTCGGACCAGCCCTACTGCATACATAGCCGTTTGCCCAACAACGCTCACGCCACAGTGCCAGGAAGCACTGGGTCTCCGCCTCCGACCAGTTTAGCGTCCATTTTCAACTGTTTAAAAAAAATCTACAACAAAATTAAACACGAGTCGCTCTGCTGTTTTAAAAAAAAAAAAAGGCAGTTCTGTGTTTCTACCATTAATTGTTGGTCATGATAACCCCGCCCCCAGCCCCTGACGTACTCGGTGCTTAGCTCTGGCCCAGCAAAGAGTCTTTAGCACCTGGAGCCGGTGCTTACGCGGTGGAAACACAAAGAACTGGGGCTAAGTCAGGCACTTGCTCCGAACTAGCACTGGAACCAGCTCGGTGGAGAAAGGGTAACCGAGAGTCGGCACCTTCGAGTCTGAGGCCACGGTTCTCTGCCAGAAACCAGTAGATTGCTCCCTGCTGGTTGGAGGTAAGTTGCTGCTCCAAGTATCTTGGGACCTTGTTCACAAGTGACAGAAAAATAGAGTGTGAGATGGACAGATTTTTGTAGGATCAGCTGTAATGAGGACATTGCACTAGACCATCATGGGGATGACTGGTCCATGTTGCAACCCTCATCCATGGTCATGACGTCTGGGTAGTGACTGAAAGAATGACGTCGTGGATACAAGTGTCTGAAATAGGTTTCCTATGTAGGGTGGCTGGGCTTAGCCTTAGAGATAGGCTGATGAGCTCAGACATCTGGAAGGAGCTCAGAGTGGAGTCGCTGCTCCTTTAGAAACGCTAGCTGAGGTGGTTCGGGCGTCTGATTAAAATGCCCCCTGTACGCCTTCCTTTGGGGGTTTTCCACACACTCCAAACTGGAAGGACAAATCAGGGTAGACGCAGAACTTGCTAGATGGGTTACATATCTCATCTGCCCTGGGAGTACCAGGGTTTCCCCAGGAGGAACTGGAAAACAATGTTGGGAAGATGGAGGCCTGGAAAGCCCTACTTAGCTTTCTGCCACTGCAATCCGACCACGGATTAGCAGAGGACAATGGATTGATAGACTAAAATGTATTTAATGAGATGAAGAGGAATCAAACTAGAAGCTTTGGATTTTGCATTCAAGCCACCAAACATACAAACAGTTGTTTCCTAACAGCGTTTTACCTAAATAATGGCAAGATTTGTCTAAATTAAGTCAGATTCAGGCTATTACGTTTTATTTTTTACACAATAACTATCTAATTAGAAGCCATTAAACGACACCAACTAATGAAGCGCTGATGAGACATTCCATTTGGATCCGTCATGCTGTACTGCCTCTTACATTTGGTGTTGTTAGTAAGAATGATGCATTTCTGTCGCCAAATTTCCAGCTGGCTGTGCTAAAACTGTACTCAACATGTCCCCCAAAACTGCTAAAATTATGATGTAGTCTGGAGGGTCTGAATAAATCAGACCCGTCCTTGCTGGTACATTACATCCTGAACAACACTGTAAAGTACCAGTGCCCTTGTTGTTAGAACATCCACTTTTAAATGAAGTCTCATACATTCAAAATGAAATAAAAATCAGCAGGTAGTGTTGCTTTTGGAGCTCAAGATCTGAGACTTTTTAGATCCTCGCCCACAGATAAGCTTAACAACTTAAACTTCGTAAAACTTTACAATTAACAGCAAATAACTTAAACTGCTTTGGCTGTGGGCAGATTGCTATTAATACTTTACTCTTTTATATGAATTAATGTGTTTAGTTTTCCTAGTCAGGTACACCAACTGATGGATTGAACCCCTTTAAAGCTTCAGTTTCCACTTTTAAAAAAAATGATTTATGGCATTTAATTGTGTCATACTGCACAGAAGACATTTCTGAGTCATGGTTGTTCTGTTTCCATAGAGGTGCAGGACTTTTTTTAGTGAAAAAATGAGCCCACAGTGAAGAAACATGTGACAGGAGCAAAAAATATTCAAAACTGCTTGAAGTTCAGAGGCCTAAATAAAACAGACAAACAAAAATGAAGGAATCTGTAGGGCTGGTCCCGAATATTCGAATATTCGGTCGTTGTGGTGGTATTGGGATAATAATTTTGATATTCGAATAGTCGTGTGCGCCCCCGTCGGGAGCCGCCGAGTGTGGCCAAGGCTCTAGTACGCCGCCAAGCGTCGTTGAGCGCGTTTTAGCAAATATTCACAAGTTATCTTTAGATACACTGTGATTCTAAACTCAAGTCACTTGAGTCACTCTCAAGCAATTGAGGCTGAACTCAGTGTTGTACGTCAGGGACGACAAAAACACTGCAATCAGTATTTAACTGATTATTCTTATACTTTTTCTCTTTTTTTTCTAGTAAAAACAAAAGGATCAGAAAAAAGCCCTTTAAACGGATATCAGTGCTCATAAAACTCCATGTCTAAACCACACAGAATGTTCAACAGGAAAAAGCCATACCACAAAACCTACATATTGTCTAGAAGTGAGGCACTGACATTAAAGCAAAACCCCATAACTGAAACGACAGTCAAATCATACATTCATACCTGAACCTGTTAACGAGGATGGAAAAAATGTGCCTCTGCATCTTGAACATCACCACTGAAACTAAAAAAATTAGGTGGGCAGAATTATCTGTATGACCTATGGTCTATGGCACAGTATATGAAACTAATTACAGGTTATAAGCCTATACAATATGTTTACAAGCTACTCTTTGATAAGTCAAGCTAAAAAAAAAAACCCTACATTATCAACGATGTCAAAAAAAACACACACAAAAACATCTAAAACTACTGAGGTAAACACAACTGCAAACAACAGCACTGTCTGTTCACCAACTGTCATTTCCTGTGGGGTTAAGCAGCACTTTCCCAGGCCTGACAACCACAAACAGCTGAGAGAAGAGAGGCTGTCGGAAACTGGGAGACACGAGAGTGTGAGAAGCATTTAAAGTGCTCTCATTCAGAACAAGCTGGCTAATGCGGTGGTTGCCGAGAGTTAAGCGTATAACTGCTCCTGTTGGGTGCATGTTGTTGTTTTGCTGTCAGTGAGATAAAGGTCTTTTCATTATTAATTAAATACCCTAATTAGTAATATAGTTAAGTGTTTTTTGGATGTGAAAGGATGTGCAAAGATGTGCAAAGGTGGCAAGACAGGTTTTTGAGGTATTGTAGTGATTCTATACCAACTGTAACTGTGTCTTAACAGTTTCACTTCTGGAGGTGTTATACATGTGTTAATAATTCTGTGTACAATAAATAAGTAGGTTGTTGAAAAATTTCCACTCTTTATGCTAAGCTATGATAAACAAATCACAGGGCTTTGAGGTGAGGTTGAAAGGAAACTGAGACAATATTCTCATTTGAGTTTTGGTAAAGAAGCCGGGCTGCACTGTTTGCAGTTTCTCTTATAGCTTCAAAAGTTTGTACTGTATGACGTGGAAATATATCACAGGCTATAAATTCAAGTTACTATGCCTCAGAAAGCAAATAATAAGGCACCTGCAAAAATGTACACACAGACACAGACACACACACACACACACTGAACAAGATCCTGCTGTGACACTCGGGTATAATCTGCACATTCAGCTTTAGGCCCCCTGAAGAGTTTTTCTCCCAACATGCTGTGCTGCATGTGCACAACGCAGCAGACGTCCTCTCGAACAGCTGGACAGTCACGGTCTCATTATAAAACCAACTAAGTAACGATCTGTGTCTGTTAAAGTCACCATACTTTATTGTCTTCAATGCAGTCTCCAAGGTTATGTTCCTTTCCTGAGCCTTACTATAGCATACATGCGCCACTGTACAGCTGCTGACTGCTTCAGGCTATTACCTTAAAAATGGAGATACCAGCTTCCAATGTGCATTCGATATCACTAGCGCCCCCAAAGGGTGCAGCAGTACACCCCCCAGAAAAAATAATTATTTAAATGTCACTCATAGGCCAACTTCCTGCACAGAAAGATAACTGGCTGAACTTTCCTTTAACAAAAAAAAGCAGAGAGCACAGCTTTTTGATAAAACGTTCTAGTTACAGTGAATGAAAACTATTGCAAATAGACACAAAAGAGACGACTGGAAACATGGTGTCCTGCGTTTTCACTGTGTAGCGACTCGGCTCCTTTTCATCTACGATCTCCTTTGTAATGCCACCTCTTTGTCAGCTCCTAGAAAGTCTGTGTTTCCCGCAACCTAACCCTCACTACAGCAAGCCTCTGTAAACAAGGTGGTGATGTCCAAAGGAGATATACGGGAACAAATTTTATTGTTTCTGTTTACTAGGGACTATATTGTGAAAAAAATTTTGTAACAGACTGCTGGATGAAGCTGTTACTTATCCCTTCTTGTTTCTTGTTCAGTAAAGTGACCAATGAAGCAAATGTCAAGGTTAAAACACAGAACAAGAAGAACCATTGTGTTGGTCGGCTACATGTATTAAGATGTGGCCACATGAACACAGTAAAACATGTTTAAGCATGAGTCAATGTATACGACTTTGTGAAATATGAAAAGATACTTTATCAGGACAGAAGTTTATAACTTTTTTAACAAAATGAACTATGAATGAAACAATATAAAAAGTAGTTGAAAACTTAAAGGCCCCATGTCACACCCCTTTTAAACAAGTGAATGTAAATCACACATGTCTCCAGAGTGTGTATTTTAAGTTTCAGCTCAAAATGCTCCATAGATTGTTAATTCTACCATGCCAATAATATGCCTGGTTTTAGCTCTGTTCCAAGCATGCCATGTCAGTGTCAGTAGGTTTATGTCTAACTAAGCTGCTGCCCACACTTCTTTCCAGAAGCTGGCTGCAAGCACACCGCATATAATATGTTTTGTAAGTGATAGCTTAACTTAGCCAGATGCTATGGTCTGCTATACAAGAAACTTGTTTGTAAACTAGTCACAATAATATTGGCTGGAGCTAAGCGACAAATGCAGTGACAATGTTCTTTAAAAATACTGACACAGGGAGTCGAGCGCTGTCATGAAAATGGCTGATTAACCACAAAGAAATAAAAATAGCAGGGCTGCCTTACTGCTTAATTTTTAGTGTGGTAAGTTGCTCAAAGGGTCCAAAGGGTGTTGTGGTTCCCCGTTGTGAAGGGGATTTTTAAAAGGGTAACACGAAGATAGCGGAAGGAGTGGAGAGAGCCACGTGGAATGCATGGCCAATGGCAGGCTTGTATCAGCGTGGACCCACATGTGGTTCTATTCATACTAAAACAGGTACGCATTGGTCTGCTACATGGACGATCCCATTACACACAGAAAAAAAACACAGGCTGCCTGTAACTTTGCCCTTTAGCTGGATCCAGACTGAGCTGTACGTATGCGATTGTTCCAGAGGTGTGCTGAGGACAGTGGGCAGGCATAACGCAGGATTCCTGGAGAAATTTGGACATTCCTGTGTGTTTGGGCTCCATCAGTGTAAAGCACATACAAATCAAAGCTCCAAAGTCTACTTACATTACTGGCCTTTAAATGAGGAATCACAAATGTGTGGTTGACAGTGAATCTCTCAGCACAGTCTCACCTCTAAACAAGTGTTTGTCTTAAGTAGGGATGTCTCTAGCACTAAGATCAGGGCCAGTAACAGGAATTTTTAACTAATCAGTCTCAGCATTAACGTATGCCTGATTCTTTGCTTATGTGTGTTGTCACATGAAATCGTGAAGTAAGCTCTTAATGCAACCATCACATTCCACTGAGATATAAAAACACTGTCCTAGTTTATCACAACCTCTGTTAACACTTGTTCACAGGCCATAAGTCCCTTGGCTTCATAAAGTCTTTATCACAGTGCTCCTTTACTAGCTAAACTCCCACAATACTCTCTGCAACATGGAAGTGACCGCGTCCTTGGGTCAATCAGTTTAAACAGTAAGAGTGTTACAACCACATAATCCACAACACTTGGAGTTTGAATTATCGAGGTTAATGACATTAGGTATTGGGAGATACTGATCGGATCTGCAGCAAAAAATGATGATGATTGATCGGGATATCCCTAGTCAAAAGCATCACTTTTCCTGGTGCATGTGCAGTTGGAGGCCTTGCAGTGCAGACTTTCTGCAAATTGTGGCCTGTACACAGACGGCTGCATGCAGAGGACCTTTGCAGACCTTTACAGACATGGGTGGATGACAAAATTTATGCCACGCTTACTGTTGCGGATAAGTACACGGAAAGCATGAACTGGCCTGAAGTCAGTGGCAGATAGGAGCTGTTACATCGCAACAGGCTGCAAATCAGAGGCACACTTTCTGATCTTTGGGGGAAGTAAAGAAACATGAGGGTGTTCTACAATTCTACAATTTCATTTAGCAGATGCTTTTATCCAAAGCGACGTACATCTGAGAGTAGATAGGACACAGGGAAGGATCTAGTCAGGAGAAAACAACCTGGATAAGTGCCATAAAACAAGTTCAAGTGTGATAGTGCCTACAGGCAGTGCGGGAGGTAATAGGATCTTTTTATTTATTTATTTTTTCCTTTTTGCAGTCAGTCAAGTGCAAATGTGTTCAGTGAAGAGCTGGGTCTTTTAATCTTTTCTGAAAGATTGAACAGAGTTTGGTAACTCATTCCACCACAGAGGAGAAGAGTGGATGGTAGTTTCTCCAATTGAAAAACTGGATTTTGCATAATGTGGCCTCTTTCTCCACTTTCACTTCTATCAATCTGGCTACATACAGCGGAATCATCGCAACTATCAGACAGTAGCATGTGGTCTTGAGAAGGGGAGTGTGCCTATGTTCCCACATTTCTACGATTTGTTTTTTGAGAAATAATCGTTTTCTTAAGATAAAAACAGGGTTATCATGTAAATGAGAGGCAACGGGGTCTTAGAAATGTGAGACATGTGGGAACATAGGGCTGTGGGACCATTGGGTTGTGGGAACATAGGGCTGACCCCTTGAGAAGATGGTCTCACTCAGACAGGAGCAGTCTGGGCTCGAACCTGCGACTGATGCACCAACCTGCTCACAATCTCACTTCTGTTATTATTGGGTTAGTTAACAGAGGCTTGGTTGAACGTTAACGTAGCATGTGAATATTTAAACACTCGTTGTCTGTATGTGTTTACTTTTCCACTTGGGCCTAATAAAAAGGTGTCACGCACACACACTCACACACTCACACACACACACACACACACACACACACACACACACAGAGCAGCATCTGTGTCAGACAGGCAGCAGGAACTGAAGCCACAGCAAGTGCATTTTACTGGAACGCTTTGCTCACAACGATGCAGGAAATTACAGGCTGTCTCTTTACTGAGCGCAAATCAATACACTGTTTACACTCTTTTTAAAAACGGCGACACAGAAGTTGCAAATCAATGTCGCACGCAGAGTTTTCTAGTTGAACTCACCGACTAAACTGACGTCGTTGCAGGTGGAGCGTTAAAAAAACTGAAAGCTAAACATTAAAAGTCGAGCAGGTTCAACAAAACCCGGTAAAAGTCTGACATGTTTCATTTTACCTTGCCGTCGAACAACTTCCACAAACTTCCGGCGGACTCAGACGCAAACAAACCCGAAGGAGAAGCTTCACAGACGGGACTCCTCCATGCCGACAGGTCCGCTAAAATCCGCTCCGGTCTGTCGCTTTGTTTGCGCGGAACAACAAACTCAAATCAGTGCATCTTGGAGGCGGAGACCCGCTACTTCACGGATGAGAGCCGCAGAGAGCAGACCACTAAGCAGTGACCTATCAGTGTCTGGCCAAACACCACTAATGACCTCCCTCCTTTTAACCTCTTAGTGGCCCGAGGGCTGCTCCTCACAGACCTGCTGCTTCTAACTATGTGTGATTTTATTCATTCATTTATGTCATAAACCACACAACAGAATAATCCTCTAAACTATGTTTCAGCAAGAATTAAAACCATCCAATTCAATCAACACACAGTACTGTATCCAAACATTTGCAGCACTCTGATTTATACTCATTTAAAGTGATTAAATAGTGTTTTAGAAGTTTTTTTTTCATTACTTTTGGCCTTATAATCCTAACATTGCAGATTTGATGTGCCTTTTTCGACTCCAATCAACAGATGAAGTATCCTCTAATCCAAATCATTGCATAAGGATTCACTTCTGTCCATCCAAACATCCATAAATAGTACAATGACACATAACTGCTCAATGAGAATCCATAAACAGTTTGAATCGACTCTACCACCATATTTCTTGTGCTGTATGTGCAAGGTCTAGCTTTTATTGTGTCGGTATGTAACACATCATGAACACAAAGGAATACTCAATGCAGCTCGGTGAATGTTGTGACACCATAAGACATACATGTCCAAGAAGCTTGAACGCTTCAAGTGATCTCACAGTGGATGGTAAACAAAGAAACGCATTCATGCTGAATAGTGCTGCAACACACAGCACTGTGCATCATATTTCATGTTTATATGTGTAGTGTAGCAAAATAAACACAAAACAGTCACTCTAGTATAATACAACACTGTAAGTTTAGTGTGCAGACTGTATGTGTATACATGATAATTAATAAATAATAATAATCTAACCTTTACTGATCCCTTCTCTGCATGTGACCCATCCTATTCAAAGTTAACCTTAACTATACATACTAGGAGCAGTGGGCTGCCGCGGTGCAGCGCCCGGGGAGCAGTCAGGGGTTAAGGGCCTTGCTCAAGGGCCCACAGTGGTGGTGACTGGGACAAGCGGTCGCTCTCCCACCTCAACCTCTTGCCAGCCCGGGGGCTCGAACCGGCGACCCACCAGTTACAAGTTCGCTTCACAAACCACTAGGCCACCACTGCCCACAGTGTTTGGTATATTTTCTCAGCAAACTCAACTCTTGCAGTTAATTATATTCCTCCAGACAGCAAATACACATTACAAAATGTATACTTTGCATGCTCAGTTTTATAAAGCAACTGATTTAAATACAAATACCAAAAAAGACATTAAACACATAAACACCACAACTCCATTGTCCACTTTTGTGCCTGTGTGGCTGCTCAGACAAAGGTTGCACCAGCAGGGTGCACAGTCACTAAGACTTTCTCCTGACATCATTAAAACTTTCAAGCACGCCACTCTGTGTTTTTATTATGGTACAGACAATGCTGGCTTTCACATTTGCCGGTTTTTACTGCCATCACACTGTGAGTAAATAACAACCTTCCACCGACCAGTTCATCCTGCAACATCCACAGTCCATAATTGCTCTACCTGTTTATGTTCACACACACTGTATGAGACTTGAAGATGTTATTTCCACACTAATGGATGAATCCAACTTTCATTTCATCCTTTCCAGCGCAGTCAAAAAACCTTTCATCAGTGACTGACCAGTTTCAGAAGATAGCACAAAGAAGGGAGATTACAGTGATTTATGGCTCAGATCATGAGGTCTGACCTTCTCTGCCTCTTTGGGAACAAAGGATTAAAGGTTACAGACAAACACTGTGGGCAGTTTGTCTGCCAGTGTGTGCGTGTGTGTTTATGTATTTGTGTGTTTCCACGCATCCCTCTCGGAGTGTGACTTTTTCTGAGGCCTTGTGCAGGCAGCATGCAAAAGACTGTTGTCTGGCAGAAACAACTTGCTTCTTGGATTCTATGGAGAGCTTGAACAATGTTTCTATTGATTGAAAAGTGACAAAGACAAAGTCAGAGAGAAAAAACACAGA
The DNA here is from genome assembly GCA_900302755.1 of Chromis chromis. Taxonomy (NCBI): domain Eukaryota; kingdom Metazoa; phylum Chordata; class Actinopteri; family Pomacentridae; genus Chromis; species Chromis chromis. The sequence goes on from OMNN01028870.1 coordinate 18,282, forward strand.
CAGCCCAACAGATGAGACAGAGGCAGATCTACAGTTACTATCTGATTACAATCAACATCATTCACTGTCAAAAAAGACTTTTTACGAGAGGGAAAAGACTTCTGGGAAAGCTGACTGAAGCATCCAATCTATCAGTTTTCTAATCAAGCCACAAACGGCCTACATGGGATTTTATTTACAGTGACATTTTGTGCAGCTGAATTTAATAAATTTAGCAATCCGTCAAATTAGTTTTTTCCTCTATCCTCTTGAGAAACTTTAACTCTCATATCTCATCAAAAATAGAGTCTTAGTTTGATTTCCATTAATCTCTTTTTGCCAGACGACATAGAGGGGTTAATTGCATTCTTTTTGATTCATGAATCACACATAATCTTGTATCCCTCGTATTTCAAAGATCTTCTCTACGGTGGCCCAGAAGGGTCAATGCAACTGCAAAAGCCACAACGCAACAGCAAAAGCCACAACTGCAAAAGCCATAACGCAACAGCAAAAGCCACAACACAACTGCAAAAGCCAAAACACAACTGCAAAAGCCACAACACAACCGCAAAAGCCACAACACAACTGCAAAAGCCACAACACAACCACAAAAGCCACAACGCAAATGCAAAGGCCACAACAGAAGTGTGCAGTGGTCGGAAGAACAGGCTTTGTTTCCGGGGGATAGACGGCAAAGCACATACATAACGTTATGACAATTTCAACATGGTGACCAATATTGCAGCAGCATTTTACTTATGTCTCAAATCCTTTTCTTCCGACCGCTGCGCACTTCCGTTCTGTGGCTTTTACGGTTGTGTTTTGGCTTTTGCTGTTGCGTTGTGGCTTTTGCAGTTGTGTTGTGGATTTTGCTGTTGTGTTGTGGCTTTTGCAGTTGTGTTGTGGATTTTGCTTTTGCGTTTTGGCTTTTGCTGTTGCGTTTTGTCTTTTGCTGTTGTATTGTGGTGTTTGCTGTTGTGTTGTGGCGTTTGCTGTTGTGTTGTGGCTTTTGCATTTGCGTTGTGGCTTTTGCATTTGCGTTGTGGCTTTTGCGGTTGTGTTTTGGCTTTTG
>OMNN01028871.1:0-12148 GCA_900302755.1 Chromis chromis
CACTGCTGGACACGCTGCCGAGGCTATATTATGCCGCCAAGCATCGCGGAGGCTCTAGTACACTGCCGATGTTGAAGTATGCGGACCTACCAACTCCGCTGTCACGCTCCGCTTCTGCAGAAGGACGACAATTCCTATTCAGAACAGCCCTACAGTTTACACAGAGTTAGTTTATACATGTTTTCCAATTCTATCCTTCATATAGTGCTTTTTGGCCTATATGGCATCTTTATTTAGAACCGATTCTATTTCCCCTAATTTTGGCATTTGTTCAATTGAAAAATACCGCAACAAAGTGGTATGATTTGGAAAGGGTCTCAGGTTTGCTTTTTAGTTCACTGGTGATGGATTCAGTAAGTAAATAAAAGAAATGAGGAAGTAATCCATTTCTTTCTCCCAGCGACAGAAAAAACGTTTTAACACATCAAATATTTATACTGTTTTAATGCTGCGGTATTATGTTAAGCACAAGTAGCGCTGGGTGATATGGCTGATAAAGCTATCACATTTCCTTTCTCTTGATATTGATAATTATTACTGATGAAATATTTATCGCTGGTACATATTGCTATCGTTTAGCCACCCAGGCAGAAGTTATATATGAGCTGTGAACTGAAGTAAAAAAAACAAACAAAGTGAGTACATGGAGAGGAATTTTATCTCTCCCGCCAAATGTTCATTTCTTCCTTCACATTTTTCACTAGCTCAAGTTGTAAAATGATATGCTGTGTTTGAGTGGCTATTTAACTGTAAATGTTATTTTAATTTGGTGTTAAATGCAAATCCAATGTGTTAAATTGATTTGTTGTGGTATTTGTGGCCTTCTGACGCCTGCAGGTCTGTTTTACAGGGAACTATTTGCAAGTCTCGTCCCTTGTGTTTGTATAAGTTGTCTTCGGTCAAATTAACAGAATACAAATGTCTATTTTATGCACCAAATTTCAGACTAATAAAGCTTCAGCCTGGTTGAGGGTGCTGGCCTGTGTCTGCTAATGCAGTAAGAGCAGGGGAAACAGCAATTATGGAGTTTCAAAGGCCTCATACAGTGAAGGATGAGAAAAGAAATGTGACCAGAAGAATGCACTGCTCTTTGCTACTGGGACCAATAAGACAGTAAATGCGAAAGAATACACACTTAAAGTAGGGTAAGAGTCAGTATTGTGAAGTACTCCCAAGTGGGGAACACTATCTCTTTATTACTAACAGAAGGTGTAGCGAGAAAAAAAAAGACAGTGACTATAAAGATGGAGCAGTATGCATTCTCTAAGTGTGTGTTTGCAGAAGACAAAGAAAAAGACTCCTCGACAGGTCTCTCAGAGTGACACGTCAAATCCAGATTTTGTTCTAATGAGCCTTCATCGAGCCTCAGGGAGAGTTGAAGGGGGGGATTGGTCAGGAGTAAATGAGACGGCGGAGGGAGAGTGTGTGCATCTAAGTGTGTGTGTGTCTGTCTCCAGATGTTAGCCATTAGCAGCAGGGGCAGCTATCTTGGAAGGGCTGAGATGTGATGATCCAGCACAGCACTAAACACACACATAGACTTATTCCTGGAGATGAGATGCCACCTTCTGAGAGGAGTAGCACTGATGCCTGCAGCAGATGTGAGTCACACACTCACAAACACACACTTTCTGTCCGCAAACATACACTCAGATAGCAGCACGAGCATATTCTGCTGCATATGCCCGCAAGCATATGCAAATTGCACCGCATGCGTAAACACAATAGCTCACATTTGCATTGAATGAACCCAAAGACATTAGTGATGAGATGAGAGAATGAGAAAAACATGGTACACAATTATCTGATTGATTAATTGATTCGTTACTTGAGGGGAAGTTTAATCTGCCACAGTTTTCGTAAGTGAATAATCAGCTTAACCCCTTCCCCTTTATTACTACGCATGTTACAGCATTTTCACATTCCCAGTAGATGATAGCTGCCGTTTGCTAATTCTATTGGTGGCAGCTAGCTTGGTAATAGAGCTAACTTTAGCTCCAAGATCAGGTTGAAAATATAGTCTTCAGCTGATTTTTTACTGTTTACTATGTTTATCTTGTAAAATGGTCTTATTGTGCACTGGAGGGTTGTTAGGCTAAAGCTTTATGTCAGCATCCACAAGTTTATGATTGTCTTTATTTTAATGCCTTAGTTTTGTATCAGTGTAAAAATTGACAGTCTCTAGTAGGGCTGGTCCCGAATATTCGGTCATTGTGGTGTTATCCAGATAATAATTTTGATATTCGAATAGTCGTGCGTGCCCCCGCCGGGCAACACTGGGCGCTAACCATAACCCGATGTCACGCTTCACTTCGCCCGTGTTAGTAAACTCATAATTTTATCCTAAGTCCCCCCACCCCCCCGACGCACCGCTAGCGCTCAAGCCTAATATTCGGATAATCGTCGTTAATTGGACCCGAATATTTGAAGAACGGCAGTTGCTCTTCCAAACAGCCCTAGTTTCTACTAACCAGTCTTTTCAGAAGTTGTCTGATATCAACCCTCTGTAAACTGGCTCATTGGTAAAGGTTGCATTCACTTTCAACTTGTTCTTCTTCATGAGTGTGAACTGGGATTGGAATTTCCTAAATGGGAGTTCCTCTTTTGCTGTGTTGGACTTTTGTCTTCTGTTGGGGGTTTCTCTCTTCTAACCCTGTAAAGAAGTGGGGAGGGGTCAGTGTGTGGATGATTTATTGGTCTTTGCAGGTTTTGTATATCTTATTGTCACTGTGCAACTTCAAAGTTTCTAGATTAAGCTGTGTTGACCTGGGACAGGCCACGCTGCCCACAATACATATAGACCGTAGTATTCCCTTTGCACTGTGTTAGCCGTTGTGATGGAAAGCTGTACTACTTCTTCAGCTGGTATATCTCTGCCTGCACCTGCACTCTCATCATCAGTTGTGTCTGAGTTAGGACCTCTCATTGGCTCTACCTCTGCACCAGCCTCCTCTTCCTCTCTCTCGTCATTTTGTCTTTTGAAATAATCAGCTATAGACTGCTTCATCTTTGGAACACGGTAACAGCAAAAGGAGGGGCAATGTAAAATTGTATTGTTCTGTAAAGCGTAAAAAAGATACATCCCTTTCAGAATGTCAATACATCTACAAAGTTTCAAACAACTTGACTTCACTGAGGCCTTTAGGATATTACCCTTTAAAGATGAATTTATCAAATAGACTTTGAGATTAATCCCATGTTGTAATAAAAAAAAAAACATAGCACTAACGGATAAACTAAGAGCTTCAGGAAAAAAATGTATGCACAGTTAGATAATGCAAAAGATTAACTGGAAGAAAACCAATTAGACTGGAGGAGAATGGGAGTCAGTATGAGACAGATAAAGGATGGAGTCAAGGGGGTGGATTATGTAAGCGCGAAGGGTGGGAAGAGATTGGGGGATGTTAAATGAGATAAACGGAAGGAGTAAAGGAAGAGTCAGTGAGGGGATCGTGCTCCACGTTACATTAGGTAGCTATGAGCAGAGAACATGGCTAATTTAAATCCAATTATTCCTCGCCTGTTTTCTTGGTTTGAGGCCGACACAAACTAATTGTGGTGAATGAGGTGCTCAGAACCCAAGTCATGCTGATCTAAACACACACACACACACACACACACAGACACACACACACAGTGAAATGTTCACTTCATTTAATTTATTTACTATTTTAATTCACCGCAAGACTCACTATGCTTCTCAATTCACCCCAGCACTCGGAGGTTCTTTTGCACTTTGTGCTTGTTGGAATCAATTACAGCCCTCAGTCATACCAAAACATTGCTCTTGATTGTAATTGCTGCAATAAATTGTGGTTAATTTTCCTATTACACAGAAATATGGCTTGATTAGAGTTGGGTCGAGGTTTGTTGGTTAGAATGTACTGAAATTGTAAGAGGGCGGGAGCTGCAGTACAAATAGAGATGCAGTGTTTCTAGCAATTAGTCCTCTCTCCACACTTCTGCATGCCGGCTTTTTGTGCCCAGTGTGTGTTTGTGCTTTTGATCATTGTGGTTCTGTATGCATCTCTGCTTTTCCACTTTCTGTCTCCCTCCTATGGAAGTGTGAAATCGTGTGTGAAAGCTAACATAGGAGCAGAATAGTGAGGAGTAGGCGCAGTCAGTTAGCAGTTTTCTGTGAATTTTTTCAGCAGTTAGAAATAGGGTCGCAAATTTTAAACAATTTAGTTCACAGACAGGTGGCCACATTAATGATCAATAATTGATCATTGAAATGAATAAAATACAATGGACCCTTTTCCATATGCTGATCAAACCATTTTTAACCACTGACACTGCAAAAACAGTTATTTTAAGAACAGATGAGTAAACACCAGGTTACTAGAACCATAGATCAAAAAGCAAAGTTTTTTTTATTAGCAGACTTTCTTTAAAATTACTATTACATAATTCCAAAGATAAAGTCCAAGATATTAAACACAGCAAGCAAGCTGTAGTCTCTTGTTGTTATTTTGTTCACAGTGGTTTGTCATCAAAGTGATACACATTAGAATGACTTAACTGTGGTTAACGTTAGTCCAGCTGCAGGTAAGAGCTGCTCAGCGAAAACAGATATCCACAAATACTGTCGCAGCAACTCTATCAGTCCAGGAAATCCGTCAGTATTTACTGCCACCTATAAAATGCATACTCGGAGCAGAGCGGTTTGCTAATACACTTTAAAACTTTAGTTTGAATGTTATTGGACGCATGTGATCAAAGTCCTGCTACCACTGAATGTCAGTAGCGTTAGCAGCTACAGCAGATACACTCAGTTCCCGGAATGTGTTAGCATTTGAAAAGCCTAGTTTAGCATGAGCCTCAGGTAGCTAGCTAAACTGGACAGCAGCCAGACACCTTTTTACAACTTTATGTTGCATAGTTCATAAACTTAACGGCCACAAATAGCAGTTTAACAACAGAAACGTGTTCTCCTTTTATGCAACTTTTACGGGAGGTCAGCAAACACACCTGTAACTCCATGTCATTAAACAGTAAGAGGCTCCACCTAGTGGTGCAACCAGGTTCTACAACACATCTACAATACTTGTCTGATACTTAAACAGTAAACTCTAACCTGGACTATACCACAAACAGTACTTTTGAAATGAAGCCATGACCACAAGGTTAAAGTGCTGACATTTGGATATAGAATGAACAGTGTAGGGGTCTTAGTGCTTTATGTCATTTGGGGCCCGAATTAAGTAAAAAAAAAAAGTCAAAACTTTTTTATTGTCAATGCTGCAATATGTACAGGACATAGAGAGCATTGAAATTTCTGTACTCTTCAGCCCCTTGGTGCAAACAACATACAATAAGAAACAGAATAAAATATGGACATTAAGTGATAAGAAAAATAATTCTACTAAACAAAACAAAACAAAAGAGCTTTCAAAAAGAGGTCAGGATAATAACAATAAGGGAGAGAGTTCAGTGTTCTGACAGCCAGGTGGATGAAACTGTCCTTCAGCCTGCTGGTCCTGGCCCGAAGGCCCTGCAGTCTCCTCCCTGATGGCAGCAGGCTGAATTAAGACATGATGTATCTGTCATGAAACATCTGGACAATAGGAAAAGCACTGGTGAAAATAAAAAAACTAAATGACTGAATTCCATTCACCAGTTTCAGCTTCAGCTTCCTTGTAATGTCCATGCTCTTGTTTCACACCGTCTTTGGTTACTGGACTACTTGAATAACAAGCTACTTCTCACAGATTTTTTATTTTCTGTGACAGATAAATGTACATGCCCAAGTGAGTCACTAGAGTCAAGTCCAAATGATAACGTGTTTCACCTACTGAAGACCAGACTAAAGGCACAGAGTTGAAAATGTCTTTAAACACATGCCGTTTTTTGTTTTGTTTGTGAGGCTCCAACAATGCACAACACCTCTCTCCCTCCTTTCAACCATGACTAATGGTATTGATCAACTGCACTCAGCTAGTCTACAAATAATTTTCTCAAATGCTAGAGATGACAACACCAGAATGGAAACGCAAATTGACCTATCTAAATGCCTTGTTGTCTGACTAAAAAATATTTGCTTGACTGTCATGAAAATTGTTTCTCACTGATGTAAACTGGATTATTTTGGTTTACCAAAGAAAACTTTTTTTGTGACAAGTACTACAGTGTTGTTGAGAGTTGCACCTAACAAGCATTTAGTGTTAGAATCCCACTGTTCTATGGCATACTCTGTCTTTACTGTGTTCCTCTGCAGTTGTTTATTAGGGCACATTGTCATACACTGTTCACTGTTCAGTAAAGATTTATCAAAGTTTCAAGCTTGGGTCTGTCATAACGGTTGAGATTAGCATAAAAATTCAATTTAATTTCAACTGAATTTTATTTATACAGCACCAAATGTTAACACAAGTCATCTCAGGCCTTTTTACATGGTAAGGCCAAGACGTTACAATTATATCGAGATCTAACAGTTCCGCCATGAGCAGCACTTGGGAATGGCAGGGAGGGAAAACTCACTTTTAACAGGGAGAAATATCCAACAGAACCAGATTCAAGAAGGACGGCCATCTGCCTCGACCAGTTGGGGTGAGGGGAGAGAGAAAAGAAGGGTATTGGAAGATGTTGAGGCCAGTAATGCAGATCAGAAATGTGCAGCCCCAGAGCCATAGATAGCCAGAGATACTTGGAGAGACCGAACAAAACACATACTACAGGAGACAGAAGACACAAATGTAATGAGATGCAGTAATACCATGCATGGGGAGTGAGAGAGAGGTGCTCAGTGCATCAAGCCAAGCCCCACAGCAACCTGGACCATTTGTAGTATTACAAAGGGATGAGGGAGGGTCACCACTGTGTATCACCAGATTATCCCTATATGTACATAAATATAGCCTCTAGACCGCTTGACAGGCCAGATTGCGACAGCTTCAGTGCAGATATTTTTCCTAGAAGGGGGATTAAATCCAAACTTTGCTCTGCTGCTGTTAATGATATCTGCATTAAAGACAAGAAGCTACATTTTGACTTGTGCTGCATGCTGGTAAATAGATCTGAAAAAAGCCCAGGATTTTTCTCCATCCTTTTTCCTCCATTGGCGCTTACAACGTATTTACAAAAAATGGAAGCCATCCAACTCTGGGCATGGAGATTTACATTAATAGAGCATATTTTTTCTCCCTCCTCAAGGTTGTTCTGATAATGAAGCAACAAAGCATCTTGGCAGTGGCATTAACAGTGGTTCAAAATATGATTTTTTTTGTCAGCACGAGATTTATGTGTGTGGTCTTTTATGAGATGAATAATGTTTTACAAGCACAATAATTCCCATTGTGAATTCCCATTGTTGTCAGCCTCAATGCCTCTGTCAGCGCGGCTTGTTAATCAGTCTCAGTGCTTTCGCTCCCCCCAAAAAATTGTCTTAGTAACTTTGTGTCTGTGTTACGGTGTTAGAATGAGACGGTCACAGAGAGCGCTTGGCTTGGCTGGCTGGCTCTCTCTGGAGTGTATTTAAGTAAGGAAATGGAGTGATACGAGTAGGGTCCCGGGGAAGGTGTCTGTGGCAGGTGTTAAGGAGGACCGTAAAATGCGAGTTAGTGAAAGATGCTTGGAACAGGAAGAGCTTAAAAGTATTAGAGGGGTATTTTAGGATTTAAGAAGCAAGATAGAAGAATTCCTGGATGGAGATAAATGTAAGTAGGCATGCTTCCTATTTCCCTTGCCCCTGTAGAGAAGAGATCAAGACAGCGTGGAATAGAGGATAGATAGGAGAGGGGACCAGAGCAACATGGCATTTTAAGAGAAAAGAGGGCCCTTTTGAAAACATCTCTGGAGGGAAGCATCTGGGAATCTCTTAACAAGACCTTAGAGATATGGGGACGAGTGAGCAGGGTGACATGGAGTGCAAAGCAGAGTAGGAAGGGAGGAGGTTAGTAGAGATAGAGAGCATAGTCAGAGGCTAACTAGCACTGGTAATAGCACAGTGCAGAGGAGGATTAGAGCAAGGCAGTCTCTCAGTCCTCCTCAGTGATCTCTGAGCTCCCTTGTTTCAATCTGCTGCCTCGCTGGCCTTCTACTCCTTTCTTCCCCGCCATCACAATCCCTCTGTTCACCCATCAAAGCCCCCCTGTAAGACTGCATGTGTGTATTTGTCTGTATTTAGTATATATGTACTAAGAATTGAATCTCCGTTAATGACCTGCTAAGCCTAATAACCCGCCAAAGAGCAGAACCCAGGTTGATTGACAGCTGTGGGAAAGGTCGCAGATGGTTCTAGTTGTAGGAAAGTGCTTTCCATGCAGACTGTAATGCATTCAGATAGCCACTCATCCGCTTTTCCGTGCTCTTTCGCTCTTATTTTGCACGCCATCGTGGCTAACATTCACTTTCACATAACCTTTATCTCACTGCATTCTTGGTAGATCTGAAATGTTACATTTTCCTCTACTGAGTGATTTTTTCCCCCATCTCTCTATCCAGTAATTCCACCATGTGCCAATATGTCTGTAAAGCTATGGGGGAGGTGCATGTACACTCAGCATCCAGCAGAGACTGGACAGCTTTACTGGTGTTGTTTGAGATGTAATCCTCAGCCCATGGTTGTATCTTGTCTGTACGTCCGCTGCTGTTGTGCTCGACGCTCCATGCTTATCCACATCTCAGCTGGGTAAATAAAACCCACGCTGAAGAGATAAGGCCGCTGTGTGTACACACACATTGACACAAACGCATACAGTTGCAGATGCCCACATGTTTGCATCACTCTCTCTCTCTGTTGTTATAGGCTGTGAATGTTTCCCTCTCATGTAATCAGGGATGTAGCAGGGTTAACAAAGTTGTCTGAGTTTAGTGTAATCGCTGTTTCATTTAAAGAGAGTTTTCTTCCGGCTGCAAGTTTAGAAAACTTTAGTCACTTTTATTTGGATCGGTGGTGAGTTAATAATGGCTGTGGAATAAAAATACAATACCACACTAACATTATTAATATTTATTTTGATAGTATACTTTGCAAACTGTTTAAAACACTGTAAATATGCAAAGATGTTAACCCAGTTTCATTGGTTTAAATACAATACAGTAGTCCCTCGTCTATCATGGGAGTTAGGTTCCAGAACCCCCCGTGATAGGTGAACATCCACAAAGTAGCGACCTTATATTCATTTTATTATTTATACATATTTTAAGGCTTTATAAACCCTCCCCACACTAGCTGAGTGTGAGCAACACTATGCGCAGCGTTCAGACGTCGAGGTGAAACAGATAAGGCGAGATGCTGAACGTATGCTATACACGGGAGACAGAGCGCCCAGGATACAGAACACAGTGCTCTGGTTGGTATTCAAAGCAAACACAGTAAACTGTGCTCCAGAATAATAGACTCTGTAAAGAGCTCCTAAGCTTAGCACCACACTTGCAGCTTTCCCTATGTAAACCAATGAGCGGTGATTGCTACCATGTCTCTGGGGTCATCAGGTGGGAACCTCCCTTCAACGGTGTTTCGTCTAGTTGGTCCCACCACGACACCTCCAGGAGGCTAGACCCGTGAACACTGGCGTCCTAGAGTCACACCCCTAATGCCAGCCATCACCACTCCTCAGTAAACCACTTATTTATTTTGCCTGAACTACCACAAGCAGCACTAGCATCATCTACCCCAGACTCTCACCAACAGCACCAATAAATACAATTTAAAAATCTGCGATACAGCGAGACCGCGAAAAGTGAACCGTGATATGGCGAGGAATTACTATACTAATTTTCATTTTAAAGTTTGTATCACCTTATGTTCCACTGAAACAAAAATAATAAAACTAAAGTATTAACCCTCTGACCCCTAAAACCCACCAATGTGGTTGAAAGGCATGTTATCTGTAAAAATGACACCATTTAACAGACTGAAAAGCTGTAAAACACAACAGATTTTAAATTTGCAGTGGTCCTTGAACGTGTCCTGTCCAGTCTGTCTGAAAGAAGAACCAAAAATGAGCTTAAATTTGGAATATTTCATCAGAACTACTTAATTCTACAAATCTCACTTGCAGATTCACCAAAACTAAACTGTTTACACCTGCTTTTAGACAAGTTGAGTACAGGTTTAAAATTGTTGCAAATTCACAAATCAAATAAATTCAGCTTACTTTTTTATGATTTATGGTATTATAGCTGTGTCATGCTACACAGACCCATTTTCTCTCTACTTCTAGTCATGGTTGTGCTGTTTCCATAGAGGTGCAGGAATTTATATTGCAGTGAAAAAATATGTAGCCGGAGCAAAAAACAGCCATAAACTGCTTGGAGTTCAGAGGGTTAACATTTTTTTTACCATGACAACTTATCCAAAATCTTCATTTACACTTTTAAAAAGAACAGTCGAAAGCTGCTACAACTAAACTGTTTGTGTGGCCATAAATAGTCGGAAGCGCTCTGAGCGAAGCCAGCATCTCATTGGCAGTCAAAGGAAGGAAAGCAGTTCTGAGCATTTTGTTCATTGACATTGCCAAAATTCAATTTGCATTTACACATACTGGAGGACTCTGTTGCAAAACATCCTGCATCGACATTTCCCTGGACTGCATACAGATACTATACAGGCAGTTTAGTCAGTACAGCCTAATTACCTCAGATGATTTATCCCAAAACAACGATTTAAAATGTGTTTCTCACTGACTGCATGTTTGTCTGTCTTGTTTTGGGTGTTCTTCATCATCTGCCTCATCATGAAAGCCAGTATTGACACTGCAGTGCTGCTACTGTGGTTACAGACGGCTGTGGCTCAGGTAGTAGAGCGAGTTGTCCACTGATTGTAAGGTTGGCGGTTCGATCCCCGGCCCCTCCACATGCCGAATTGTCCTTGGGCAAGACACTGAACCCCAAGTTGCTCCCAATGGTAGGCAGGCACCTTGCATGGCAGCTCTGTCACCATTGGTGTGTGAATGTGTGAATGCGAAACACATTGTATAGCGATGGGTACCACTAAGGTAGAAAAAATGTGCTATATAAGGGCAGACTGTTTACCATTTACTGCTCTCACTGTGGCTCATCTGAATCTGATGACCACTAACTAGTATCTGGACCTCGCTTATCATCCCGCCATAGAAGATTTTGACAGAATTGACCTAGAATAATTCATTCACTGATAATCTACTGATCAGCTGATCTTTTATTTGTAACTGTAACTATAAATAGACTTAAAACACAACTTTAAATGATGTTAACAGCATCAGTCAAAGTTTTTTTTTATATATAACCTGATATCACATATACCAGAATATCAAAAGACTTTGCAGTTTGTACAATACATATTACATTCTTAGTCTCTATATGGAGTATTCTTGTTTTGATATACACACAGAGTATACTGGATTATACTGTGGCAGGCAAGCTTCTGACTTTTCACTGCAGATCTCCAATGAGCACTTACTTCTGAAACAAGAAAACCATAACATATGGTGTCCCTCTACTGCCACTCGTTGTCTTAATCTTGTAGGATGCAGCCACCATTTAATGGGCATACTGTAAATGGGAGTATGTTGTTATATCTCAGGACTAGTCTGAAATTAAAAGTCAAAAATACAGTTCAAAAGAATTCAATTTCACATCACAAGTTCTCTGTATATGATCGTTATTCATCCTGTTTAATTATTGTCGTGTAGAAATGAGACACATTTCAATCTTTCAGTGCCTCCCTTACTGCACGCCTCTGTGTCAACAAACTTTTGAAAACCAAAAATCAGGTGTTTTCAGACCTAAAAACATGACATAAATTAATGCTGATTTTAAAAAACAAGAAAAAAACAAGAAAGAAAGCTGCTCTGTGATACAGCAGCACATTTTCCCCCCTGGCACAGCTCTGCTTCTCTTCTTCTTAGTTATTTCCCCCCACTGTAAATGAAGCATTGTTTACTTCGTAGATGTCTTTGTGCTGTCATTAAAACACAACGTATGTCTGAGTACATACACCGTAGCCTGAAATGAGATGTGGGCTAATGCACAGATGATTTCCTACACAGTGTTATGTAACAGACCTTATGCTCGAGCCAGTAAGGCTTTTACACATGACATAAGACTCTCTACACATGCCTAAGTTTGTGGTTTCCTGTAAAGAGTTGGAAGGAAACTTAATTTTTGGATCTTATTTCCGATTCTGTCTCGCTGTATGACCGGGAGATAATGAAACACCTCTGAG
>OMNN01028873.1:0-23468 GCA_900302755.1 Chromis chromis
TCAGATCTTCATAGTATCACAGTTTGCCCAGAGGAATTCTCAAAAACATTTTCAGCCTAATTCACGAGAGGAGGAAAGGATTTGTAAAGCTTGTACATAAACAAGACTTACACTATAAACAGTCAAGGGAAATTTGAGATTTGTCAGTTTGGGGATTAGTGAGAATTAATAAACATCGCTTTCCTCCGGCGACCTCACTCTGTTCTCACTCAATTTAAAACAAATTGTGAACATAACTTCACTAATCAAATGTCTAGTTTCCCTTTTCAGTTCATGGTTCCTGTTTCCAGTTTAGCAGCTGATGACGTTTTGTTCCACATTATGCCTGCCTGACAAGCGCTGGGTTTGATTCAACCTTGTGTCTCTTGCTCTGCAGAAATCAAGGCGATATCGGCCTCTGCGAAACAGCTGTCCTCCCATGAGCCTGCCACTCACCAAGTCTGTATCCATGCTCGCCATCAGCCAGAGAGACATCGATTGTAAGTGACAAGTTAGGAGGCTGCTTTGCTATTTTAACTTCAGTATCAAATTAAAGTTACCAACTGAGTCAAGTCATTGTAACATTCAGCCTCTCTGACCTTTTTGTCAGTCAATTACTTTTCTGTTATCTTGCTTTAAAGCCTTGAGATATTCAATTACAAGTAGAACATTCAATGTGTGAATTCTGAATTTACCTCTAAGTTTGCTTCACATGCTGCTATTTGTAAAAGGCCCAGTGCACAGAGGGACTCGATCATTTTAGAGTGTAGATGTGTGTTTTCTCCTAGTGTCAGTCAAAACAATGATAGAGAAATAGAAGAAGACGGTTAAAAAGTGCCACATTAAAAAAAAGTAAAAGTCTAGTTAAATATGCCGGTCCTGTAACAGAATTCTTGGATCTTTCACAGTTATTATCTATCAGGTGTTGGCATCACTACTTTCCGTCCCCAGTCACACTAGTTTATTGTAAAGTTACTTAATTTTAACGAGTGATCAGTGCATGTTGTGGTTCTTTCCTCCCTGCGCCCCAGCAATTGGACGCCTGAGACGTAAGAGGCGAATTTCCTTCTCTTTCAACCTTTCCCCCATCCTCACCAAATCTAAGTCTCAGTTCATTTATGGGGACTCCTCATCTAGTGATGATGAGGATAACTTGAGTAAGTACAGAACTGTAAACATAGCTGCAGTAGAAAATAGATGTGATGTCAGAATCAGAACAGTAGCTGTTCCCGTTAGAGCTCTGGATCTAGTAGTGGCTGTAACCCATTCACGATGTGAATGTGAAAATAATGATGGCTTATCCTGCTAAGAAGGGTCACAAGCAGTGCAGCCAAACAAAAATTGTGTTTTATTAGGGGGAAGCCATTAAAAACACAGACACACCCACATATAATGAAGCAGTCAGCCAAGTACCCAGATTAAAATGCCCACCTGTGACTAGATGAAAGGTGTTTGTGCCACCTCTCTAGAGGGGTCAAAAATCTTTCTGGAATCACTCAAACAGAAGTACCAGTGTGTCCTAAAAGACAGATTCAATTTTTACTATCTAAACTTCAGAGTGCTCTCTGTACAACGGATGCCTCTGCAGAGACAGAAAGAAATTAATTTAGGCCTGAATATAACTAAATGCTGAAAGCCAAAGAAGCCTGAATACGACAAACTTGTCTTAGGAAAGCATTAATTAGTGTTGATATTAAGCTACTTGCAGTGTGAATATGCAATTAGTCTACGCTTGTAGTGAACTCACTGGTGTAGAAAGCCATGTTTCAGCTTGGCAGCAGGTACTGTGGTATTAGTTCCTGTTGCTCACACTAAATAAGGCTTTGGCTTCTCCTGTCCTCTACGCAATCCAGCATTTAGCCGACCTTTACAGAAAATTTGGAAAAAAATGAAACAATCACCAGAGAACAAGGAATAGAATCATCATAAATACTGCCGGTGAACTCAGGAAGCCTTTTCTTCCCTCAGGATTAATATGAGTCTGTCACCTTTACTCAAAAACACTAAGCCATTCCTTCCTTTTTCTTATCTGCGAGATATTTCCATGAGAGTACGCTGTCTCCTTGACTGTGTTGCTAGCAACACGGGGAGGCCAAAACTTTGCCCTCATTATCTTGTTTTGGGTTTGACTTTCTGATGCAGAGCAGGCAAACAATGCTTTGGATATTTTCCTGACTGGAAATGTTTGTTTGGGAGAAAGCACATTGCTCTCTAGAAAAGATCCCTGTGTTATATTTGACTCTATGGCTGCTATTTGACAAAGACTGCAGTGTGTGCTTTGAGTACATCTTTCGTTTTTTTAAATTTATGTTGTGTTTTGTCAGATGAAAAAAATACAAGGTCAGAGATGAAACAGCAACATCACTGACCCAGAAAAAACACAATTTGAGTAATAGAGGAGGTGGATCTGATTAAAATTAGCTAGCTATAAACATCATGTGTGACAAGTTGAATAGAGAGAGAGAGAGAGATGTATATATGGACTTTAATTTGAAGAGTTCGTGGTGCTACACCTCCGTGCAGCCAGACATTTTTTGGAGTCAGTATCCATCCAGTAGACATTAATGGCACTGGATAGAAAGGCAGTACTGGCTCCAGCTTTTGGCCTTGCTGCTGCTCTCTCCTCTGTGCCAGAGTCATTTGGTTGTCAGCCTCCACAGAGCTCTACAAGGGTATCTAAAGGCTAAAAACCTTGCCCAAGGGCATTTAAAGTCGCTCGTTCTAGTCTCAGCCAAATCTTTGCAGCGAGGACATGAACTGACAGCCTCCTGGTCAAAAAATGTTTTCCCAACCATTGGGTCAGTGAGGTCATTCACTGACTGTATATTCAAGGACATGGTGGTTTGTGTGGTCAGCCCCTACACAGAGATTTCCACCACCTTAAATATAGGGCACAAGAAAAACGTCCACCTGACAGAGTAAAGTGAATAAAAAAAAACTGCCTGTCCTGTTTTTACCTGCTCCTGAATCTTTGTCCTCCTGCTTATTTCCTCTCTTGTTTCTTTCCAGGTATGAGGTCGTTTTCTAGCACCTCTGGGTCACTAGCATACAGGTCAGTTCAATTCTTAGCATACACATAACCAGAAAACTGTTCTTTAGACTTTTACTGCTGCTGGGACCTTTATAGTCCTATAAAGAACAGTGTGGAGAAGCAGTCAAATGATTCCATGGGACCATGGAGCCATTACACTGCTGTAAAGAACCATTTCAAAACGTGTGAACAGGTATGCTTTGTGAATGCAGCTGTTGGAGACTAAAATTAAGTGTGTGTGTGTGTGTGTGTGTGTGTGCGTGCGTGTGTGTGCTCCAGTATTTCAGAGGAGGAGCCCGGGCCTCTGCGAAGCGACACTGAGGGAAAAAGCGTGACAAAAGTTAGCCGGACCTTCAGCTACCTCAAGAACAAGATGTACAAAAAGACCAGGGTGAGGGAACATGGAGTTTTTAATTCTTTTTATTAAAATTGTTAAAAGACTTTAAAGGAACAGTTACTGTACTTCACTATATGTTACTTCTTATACAGTTTCGCACAGCTTTCAGCGGTGTGCTTGGTCAGATTTCAGCCACCTTTTACAGCCTCTCTTTTTAAACATTTATCCCCTTAACCAAGGATTAGTTCAGTTCTTTTCAGCTTCACACTGCTCCACATTTGTATGTTTGAACACATTCACACTGGGATCTGCCCTGTGCATCTTCTTCTGTTGGCCTCTGAGCAGCCCCAGTTGAACAGCTGGGGGTTACTTGTCTTGCCTAAGGGCAAGTCGGTGTTCCTTGTAACTTCCCCCATTCGCATTTCTTCAGTAGGATTGGTTTTGAGCTCACAACACTTTGTGGTCACAGACCGGAATCAGAAATTTGTTTGTAAGATGTGGTCCAAATGATCTGTCATATACTACATGGCCATTTTAGGTGATTTACCTTCTTTTGAGAACGTAGAACATTTCATACTACAGCCAGAGTGATGATAATCTTCAATTATCTGTTAAATGAAATATCTATCAGATAAAAAGATTTTAGTGGAAGAAAAATACACACAAATACCATCAAGAGTAACATTTTTGGGTGCGATAGCCTAGTGGTTATGTTCCATGACTTATGTGCAGAGGCGTAGCGGCTGTGCCGGGTTGGAGTCCGACCTCGGCCATTTACCGCATGTCCTTCCCCACTCTCTCCCATTTCTTTTCTTTTTTTAAATGTATTTTTTGGGGGGGAGAGTTTTTCCATTTTATTGGTAGAGAGAGACAGAGTGAAAGTGGGGGTAGAGGAGAGTGACATGCAGCGAATGGTCTTGAGCCGGACTCAAACTCATGACCGATGCTAAGGGACTGAGCCCATGTGGTATCGCCTTAACTCAGTGAGCTAAACGGCGGCCCACTCTCTCCCATTTCTAACTTTATCCACTGTCCTGGCCTCTCTAATAAAGGCATGAAAAGGCCAAAAATAAATCTTAAAAAAAAAAGAGTAACACCTTCAGCAGCTTCAACGTGGCTCTCTTAAAATTATCATTGGCATACTGTATTGTCATAGCCATTAATGTGATTAGGGAATACGGTTGTGAAAATCTGGACTTCTAAACTGCACTCATAACAGGTCCTTAAGAGTAAAAGGCATTTAATTGGATTTCCTCAAAAATGGCCATAGAAAGTATTAAAAAAATCTTACAGTTAATTTACAGACAGTATAGGCAGTAATTTTAGTTAAATGGTGTTTTTATATCCAATCGTAGGCTGTCAGGAGACATTACACAGCTATAAACTCTGCGTGGTGGCTGTGACAGTAGATTGTGCCACAGAGTCTCAGTCAGACCTAAGTGAACACAGACACTCAGACTAGTTACGTGGAAGTTCATGAGCTCATAGCGGGCAAATGCTGATTTTAGTGGAATTCTAAATGAATTCATCATTTTTCATAGTTAATCATCTACTCGTGCAATGCTGCTTCTCTGGATCTCATTGATGCACTTAATTTCATCATTAGGAACTAGTGTTACATACTGCTTGGAAGTACTGAAAGAAACATGATATAATAATAAATAATTCTAGTCTGTATCCTTTCTGCTGCTCTTCCATCATCCGTAATTGGAATGATTATGAAACAAGCACTCAAATGCATTCTACGTGGTGATAAAAGGGTCTTGTAAGTACTAAATTTAACGCAGTGAACCCTGTACAAACCTTGGGTAAAAATCCCAGATTGAGAAATAAAGTGGGCATGTATGAGATGTCTGCTTTCTGTAAACATGCAGTTCTTGCAAAGAGACACTGAGGGGTGAACAGGAAGTAAAACAGGAAGACGGAGTTGGCTGTGGTTTTAGAATCTCCTCTCTAATCTCGGTCATCGCTTTGCTTTTAAAGTGACAGGATTCTAAAACGGCTCACTGCAGGCAGACGTCAGCTGCTCGTCTTTGTCAAAGGTCCAAATTATTGACTGTATGTTTGAAATGTTCACATATTTGGTTTTAATAGGCCTTGTCGGGGTTACTGGATTTCACCCAGTATTGACAAGTGTGTTCGGGGACAACAAAAGTGGCCACCTCAGCAACCGCAATCAGCTACACACCACCTTAACACTAATGTCTTTGTTGTATTAATTAACAAGAACAAGACTTTCTTAAGTGAACTGTGATTGTTCAAAGTTATGTTTTGACGCCTCAGCTATTTTGGACGCGCTGCTTAGATGCAGCTTTGGCACAATATCGAAAGTGTAAATGTTCTGGAAGAGGATCCGCTTTGTGCAGTTTTGTCACTTCGTCTGTGCCAGACTGAAGGGTCATTGCAGAAATAGCACCTCCTGTAGCGAGGCAGTCACTTCCTCATTGCAGCTTTCCTAATGGAGCCTCGGTGCTGGTAGTAGCTGCTCAGCCACAGTCAGGGATGTTATACAGGAGATTCACAGGGAGCCATGGCTTCTCACAGAGATGGAAAAGCTGGCTAGAGGTAGGCTAACACAGTGCTCTGGTTTCCCAGTCAAATTGTACTGAAAGAGACTGTCACAGTATCATGTTAAAAGTGACCAGTGTTCCCTTCTGGGCTGATGGCTTTTTCCAGTGAAGTCATTGCCGGCTAGAATGTGTTTCACTAGAATGTCTTTTTGTTCATATATATAGTTTAGATTCTCAAGTAATTGCTTGTCCTGTTGTGTTTGCTTGTAACCAAATGAAATGTCTGCTGAGAATCATCCTTTCTTCTAATAAGTTAACGTGTTTTTGTATTTTTCTAAAACATAAACTTGCATAATATCAAAAAATTATTCTTACTGCTGTGAAGGAAACTTTCTTAGCTCTTTAATTCATAGAAGTTTGTTAATCTGTTTCATCATTGGTTAGACAGTTGCTGTCGAGAGCGAGTGCTGTGTGTTGTAATGCCTATGTGTTGTAATGGCTATAAAACATGCTGTGGTCCAGTCAGCGTTTCGGTATCTTGAAACGACTGAACAAAATGTGCTCTGGTGTGTCAGAGCTTTGTGGTCCCCTCAAACCAAGAGGCCCAGGGCTGGCCATTAAAACGAACTGGAAAACTCCATTTTCCCATTTCCTCTGGGTTTGGGTGGAGGCTCTGTGATGTAAATCCAAGAGAATAAGAGCTCTGTTCTTCTCTGCATCATTTTATGGGATTGTGATTCAGCTCAGTGTACAGAGATGACCAACATCTGAGGATGACCTCGTCCATTAATGCGCAGGCATCAGAAAGACAGCCCTGTTATGGAAAGGTCAAAGATTTGATTCCCAGACAGTGTGTCTCCGCCAGTAGTCTTGCATTCTGCAGAAGAGTCTCATCATAACAGGGTTTGAATAAGAGCTCTACAGTAGCTGGGAAAACAACACAACGTGTAATATGAAAATGTGTCATCCTGCAGTAGAAACGGTTTGTGCTACTTACAGTCATCTGAAACATTACAAACG
Organism: Chromis chromis; assembly: GCA_900302755.1. Lineage (NCBI taxonomy): Eukaryota > Metazoa > Chordata > Actinopteri > Pomacentridae > Chromis > Chromis chromis. The sequence goes on from OMNN01028873.1 coordinate 6,878, forward strand.
TTTAAAAATACCAAATTATCAGAGGCTTGCTTGAATAATCCCACTGTCTTTAAATGGGACAAACCAGAAACAACTGTCTAAAACAAAAACACTCTTCATTTAAAAGAGTCCCTTAATGAGACAGTTTGTTGTCAGCATAAATAATGCATCACTTAATATGCAAAACCCCCTGCTGTGTAGTACATCCGAGTAATAATGCCGCTCTGCAGGGCTTAGATTGGAATTTAACATTAGCAACTGGCCAAATGGTGAAACATTTTGTCAGTGTCTGGTATGTTAGTCTCCGCCACAAGTAACCTGGATTCACTGGGAGTCTTATTCTTTTCCAAACCTCTAATTTGATGATAAAAATGTTCAAGTAATTATTAGAGCAAAGTTCATGCTTGGTTTATGCACTTAACTGCTGTAATTCCACTTGTGCAGGAAAAGGAGCGAGACAAAAAGGACAAAGACAAGGAGGGCAAGGAGAAGGACAAGAAGACTGTGAACGGACATCTTTTTGCACCAGCCAGCTCAAATCAGGCTTCCCAGTGCTCCCAGTGCAATAAGGCTTTTAACAACAAGGAGGCTTTCTATTGCACATGTAAGTACCTCTGTCTGTTCTTTTGTTGTTCATTTGTTGCAGTGATTTTTTTTGCTCCAGTCTTTTTCTCTGGCTGTTTGTTAGTGATCAGGACTCCTGTTGTTTTAAGTCAAATTAAAGCCCATTAAGTGCTGTGACCCTTTATTACCAGAATTCATCTCATTATAATGTAATTTCTAATCTGAAAACCCGCTTAGCTGTGAGCACTTTCAGAAACACACAACACTGAACATACAGAGAGCAGAAACAGAAAGCCATAGTGGAAAGGAAAATGTCCTCAGGGGCTGATCAGCCATGAGTCATACAGCTGTACAGCAGGTCATGTCAATGCACTGTAAAGGTTCTGTGAATATTTTTGGACCGTGCAGTTTACGTCTATAATCACATACAGTTTGTATCTACAATGTTAGATCTATAGGAAAGTATCATTGATTGAAAATACAGGTCCATCGATGCTTTTGTTGTAAGCAAAGCTTTAGCAGTACCTGGAAGCTGAATGTTTTGTATTTATAGCTTTGTGTAGTCAGGGTGTTGCCATGTCAAAGCAGACCCGTCACTGTACTTTGTATCCTTCGTATTGGCAGTTAGCTGTCTGGCTGGATCGGCCTACTTGTCTGAACCAGCTTCGTGATTTTGTGTGAAGTAGTGAAACTCCCCAAAGTGCTACTTCTAATGCACCCAAGTCAGGCTTTCAGTACAGACAACAAAACAGCTTTTGCATTGTTTTTCCACTGGAGCAGCAGCAGCAGCCCTAAAGAGGATGTAGTTTATTGCACAAGCCTTTGGCATAACCCCAGAAAAAGCCTAAAAAGGAGAAACCAGCTCTGCGATGGATCGCAGCGATCGTCTCAATGGTCACAATATGCCTCAGATACTCCAGACTGGTGAAAACGGCTCTTGTTGTGTTCAGTCGGTCTGGTTCAGATCATTAAAGCCACTGACAGTTGTGAGGGTGTGTTCTGGAGGTTTGTACTTGCAGATGTCTGGCTGGTGTCCATTCAGCGCACCAATACAGTGATCCTTTGTCTAAGATTAGCTGGAATTAAATGGACATCCACATAAAGCTGTAGAGCACCCAATAAAACCACGAAGAAAAGAAGAGAGCAAGGGAGAAATCACTGCAGGAATTTTAGATGGTTTTACTGTGCAGGTCATAATTAGGTGTATCACATAATCTGCCAGGCACATGCTTTTTTCCCAACAGTTTTTTTTCCAGCAACACAGGAGACTATTTTTGGGCGATAGGTAGAGGCGCTTTTTAACCTCTAATTGTGACAGTGTTGCTGGCTTCCTATACTTGTTGAGTTACACAGCAGCATTTTCTCACCCTAACTGAGAGCGTAAGTGTGTTGATGTAATCCCAAAAGCGGAAATGTTGTATGCATGTTAGCAAGGATGACAAGGGCTGATAGTGGGTTTGCGAGTTTCACTTGTGCAACATGTCTGTTAAATATACTAACCCTAACCCTGGCACATTAGTGGAAACATGTTGCAGCCTTGTTGCAGAGCTAGATTTTGACACGACCAGAAACAGTTCTTCCTCTTGTTGTCAAGCACTTCCTGATTAACAACTACAGTTTAGTTTTTTTCTACAAGTATGTAAACAGTTGACACTATTAAATATGAACACTGTTTGGCTAGTTCTAAAGAGAAACAGGAGAATTTGAGGGCTTCTTTGAACGGGATCAGATTACACAGTAGATCTTATTTTAGCAATCTCGAATGATGACTTTGTTCCTAAATAGTGATTTGGGAATGTTTACATAATTGAAATTTTCCCATGCAATTCAGTGGTTATGTGTGTGTGTCATTCCACAGCCTATCTTTTTTTTCCCCCTTCGTCCACGAGCAGTATTACCCTCCGATTGCATCACATGCTCTGCTCCAGTCTGGCTTTCATTAGCGGGCTGGTGGAGTTTCCTGGCTGGCTATGAAAACCAGTCAGAAATTCTAGCCCCCACCTTTCCACACACCCTCATTGGCCCCACCACCACCACCCTCACCAGGCTCATAGTATTCACAGCTGCTTTTCTTTCCAGACTGCAATGCTTCCGTCCACAAGGGCTGCAGGGACAGCCTGCCTGTTTGTGCCAAGGTGAAGATGAAGGTAAAACTTCCCTCACTGTTACTCCACCACTGATTCTGTAGTATTCTGTTGTCCTGCAGCTAATATCGATTTTCTTTTCACTTATGTTTTTATTCTCTGTTTAGTTGCCCAAACAGCAGTTTGCAGTGCCAGATTCAAGCTCTTTCCCTACAGTCACAATGAGGAACAAATGTGAGTGTCAAACCAAACTGGGATTCAGATTTTTATTTTCTATTTTAATCCTTATTTGCAGCAACATAAGCAAGAAGAGTGGTTCCTGTATGTACAGTGGGAGAACAAGGGATTCTTTCGGGGCAGTTTTTAGATCCAGGATTTTTTCTATCACAGGTTTACTCTCAAGAAATGCATCAGCACACAGGATATAAAGGACTGAACAAGTCCTCTTGCCTACACTCAGAGTTTTTCAAAACCCATAATTTCAGCTGTGTAATCAACAAACTAAACAAAAGATAGTTTTTCTTGTTGTTATTATGGAGATGTGGGATTGAACTTTACACAGAGTGTCACAAAAACATTTGTCACATATAAGGGTTCCTCAAAGAGGATCCACTGTGGTTGTTGAAGGGTTTGCAGGTTGTAACAACTGTATTATAAACTGTAATATAAATTGTCTCTGTTCCAGCTGGTGGGACGAGGGATCGTCCCTGGTCGGCCATCTTGTCACCTGAAGACCCATCTTCACTGATAATGTCATCATCACGGAGACACACCAGCATCATGACTTTCCATGGAAACAACCTCTCAAAGAGTCTCTCAATAAGCAACATCGCTGGGTGAGCAGCTGCGTGTGCGTGTCTGTGTGTGTGTGTGTGTGTGTGTGTGTGTGTGTGTGTGTGTGTGTGCTTGTGAAGTGGTACGAGGAGCCTCAGGCCTTCGCATTTCCATTTAAATGACAGAAAATGTTTCTGTTGCTGTTTAACCTTTGTATTGAAGCCATTTTTAATTGTTTGGTGTTGAGTCTTTATTTGCCTTCTCTGTTTTTTTAACACCTTATTTGACCGCTGCATTATTACCATTTCTCCATTCAGCCCGGTGTTTGACGAGATGCCCATTAAAGGCCTGCGATATCTCTCTCAGTCCACTGACTCCCTCAATAGAACCAACCAGGTTACGGAATCCATGGAATCGCTCACTGATGAAGGTCAATACACACACAGAGAAAGTCAGCTTTTTTGTTTAGTTTATTAACTGGATAATATTGTCAGTGTAAACTGTGTTGTTGGTTTAGGAACGGAGATGATGGACGGGCAGCTGATGGGAGAGTTTGAGGCAGATGCCAAAGAGCTGGAGGCTGACTCGTGGAGTTTAGGTGTGGAGCAGCAGTACCTGCAGCAGCTGGATAGAGAGCTGGTGAAGAGACAAGATGTCATCTACGGTACGTCTGAGTGCCACACACTTAGTGCAGTGACTTTGACTGACCATGTGCTTGACTTGATCTTAGAATGTTAATTAATACATTAAAGATGCGGATGACCTCTTTTTTTTTAATCAAGCGTAGTGCAAGCTTAGGGCTCCTTCAATGTCAACTAGAAAGGAAGTATTTGGTCTTAGTAGAATATTTATGGTCATTTTAAGCACAGAAAACACATAGAGACATGAATTAATGCCTTTAAGCCCCAGGTCAGCAGTATAAAAGAAAAATTCACTGTCATGTCGCCTGAGATTGCACTTGTTATTTTCAAGCATGTTGGAATTTGATTCAGTGGCAGACCTATTTTCCCTCAGCCAGCCTTGATGAATTTTTCTCGAGTTTGTTTCAGTTCCATCTACAAGTCTCAATGGTATATTGAGGCTTTATTTAATTTACTTAATTTAAGTATGCATTGATACATCCTGCTTTCTGTGGAAGTCCCTGAGATCCCTCCTGCGTTTGATTTGAATCTACTTGTGGCAAATCTCATTGACATCATTCTGAACAGCCCATTCTCATTTATATAAACTGTGCGTTGGCGTGCAAAATCATGTTATGCATTCTATAGAACTCTTTGTAGCACTCTGACATAGAATGTGAGGGTTCCTAGATGTGTGGAGGATATACAAACTGCTGCTTATGTGGTTATTTTGACAAGGTATCACTTTCTTTTACGCCCTGCAGAGCTGATGCAGACGGAGATGCATCACATCCGGACGTTGCGTATCATGTCAGAAGTGTACAGCAAAGGCCTGCAGAAGGAGGTGCTGATGGAGCCGCAGACAGTGGAGAAGCTGTTCCCTGCTCTGGATGAACTCCTGGACCTCCACACGCAGCACCTCCTGCGCCTCCTGGAGAGGAAGAGGGAGAGCCAGTTGGAGGGGGTGATCATGGAGGGAGGATTCGTCATCAACAGGATTGGAGACATCCTGGTCAGCCAGGTCAGTAGAGGAATGCTAATGTGGTCCTACAATTTTATTTATTTTTTACAGGAGGTTTTACTCAACTTATTAGTGCAGGAATCTGGATGGTAATATTTAAATTTCATCAGAAACATTCCATTAACTAGACCTTTTCCAAGTTTCAGGGCTTTTGTTAAAGGTAGCTGTCCTTCTTATCCTGTCAATGATTTGAATCCTTAGCTAATGCTAACCTTTTATATGCCGCATACATACACCTTTTATGTAAAGTTGCACATTCTGAACTGAATATTGCACCAAGTAGTGTCTACAAATCCCCAACATTTCTCTCAGCTTGCTGTTAAAGTTCTGAAACTTTAAAATTAGACCCCGACCACATGCAACATTACAGCTTTTTAAGTTTCCTTGCTATGCCGTACAGTGTTGCTTTGTGTATTCATATCTGTCAAATCCTGTTCTAGTTCTCAGGATCCAACGGTGAAAGTATGAAGAGGGTTTATGGAAGATTCTGCAGCCGCCACAACGAAGCTGTCAACTTCTATAAGGACCTCCTGACCAAAGACAAACGCTTCAAAGCCTTTATCAAAGTTAGTGTGAGCCTTTTCTCTCACGTATTTATCAAGTATCTGCCAAGAAGCAGTGGTACTTTCTGGAGAAGTCTGTTTTCATGCCTTTTTTTCCCCCTGAATTATTGTAGAGGATGTCTAGTTTTCCAGACATGATTGTTTTGGTTGAATAGGGTTGTAACAAACATTGTTTTCTCTTGTAGAGACTATTTGCTGTAGTGTTTACCAAAAAGCCTGTTCTTGTTCCATGTTGCATTTCTTTTGTTCTTTTGCACTTCATTTCAGTCGGTGCGTGTACTGGAGACAAATGCATAAAAAGCCACGTTATACTTAAGACGTTTTATTATTCTTATAGAAATATCCGCGCGTAATCACAATAAACATCCTCTCAGTATTACTGCTTCATTGTTCTACAGCAAATGAATTTAAGGTTTCTCCCTGGATTATGAGAAACCCTGCTACCTGTTGTGTGGGCATGTTTCACTAAAGCACCTCTTGTTCATTGTTTCAGAAAAAGATGAGTAGCAGCATTGTGCGGAGGCTTGGCATCCCAGAATGCATCCTGCTTGTGACCCAGAGGATTACAAAGTACCCTGTGCTGATTCAAAGAATGCTGCAACACACTAAAGGTTAGGTTCACGTTGGCCTCTTCTAACTAGTCATCCATGTTTTTACTGTGTATACATAACCATTAGCACTGGGGGGAATGCAAGACGGAAGACCCTGGACGAACACAGACTGATATTTGCAGGCTAAGTGCAGGAGTTTCTGCCTTAAAGTGGATTACTGAAGTATACTGTATTACAATATCCCCCCCCTCTATGCAGAGCATCAGAGTGCATTTAAACTCATAGATTTGAAGTCAGTAAAGAAAAATATCACATTATGTCTTTAGATTTATTTTCTTCGCTGGGGTGCCTTAATTATTCTTGCATTGGAAGGCTTATCCTATAAACATGTGACAGAATAAGGCCAATCACTGCATTAGTAACAGAAAATGGTGCCAGTATATAGATCGTGAGAGGAACAAGTTGATTTGCACTTCAAACCACATCTAGCCATTTTAGTGAAGACAGTTCTTTTTTAGGAAAGTAAAGTTTTAGGATTTGTTGAGATGCTTAAGTTTCACAGCATTGACCCATATGTTAAATGTCAAAGTGTAAAGGCCAACTTAATCTGAAGCACTGTCAGGCTTAAATCACCTGGAGTTAATTGTTTGTGTGAAATAATATTTCCAAACTTGTAGAAAGAAATTAAAAACCCTAAATTAAATAAATCATTTACCATACATATTATTCTGTAATTTCTATGTATTTAAAAGTATTTATTTACATTACATTACAAATATTTACATTTTAATCCTGAGAAAAGACTAAATGATCTAAAAAAATACCTCATTATTGCTATTTTTTCCTGTAAGAGTACAGCTCTTGTTGTATATTGAAAAGCAACCCACACTGTGGCACTTGTTTTAGGAAACATCCTGAAAAGTAGAATTTCTCACACTTGGTTTCATATATTTTAAGAAAAATGAGATATGTGTTGGATGGATGTTTTAAGGATAATAGATCAAGCATACTTCGAGGAGCTGAAATATTTCACACCATATTTATATCTGATTTAAAGCAGCTCGTCAGCTGGCCTCCCACTGTGTACATTCTCTCTAATCCTTCCCCAAAGCCTGTTTATAGTTCTATGTGGGATGGGGGAGCTCTGACTTAATCCCCAAGGTGCTTTAGGAAGAGTCTCTCCTGCCAACTCTGACATATACTGAGAGGAAATAACCCAGTACACTCACAGTTAGAGATAGTATTTTGGTACTTAGAAGCACTGAAGTACAACAGCCACAGCAGGAAAATGTTCCACTTTTGCGGAAAATGTTACATATTGCATCCAAAACTGAACAACAAACATGAGTATCAGAGACATATCAACACCGTATTTTCCCTCAGTGTGCAGAGCTTGAGGCCACTTGTGATTTTGCTGTAATCCTTGTTGTCCCTGAGGGTCAGTCTGTGGTTTCATCGCTGTATCACTCAGTACACTGTATTAACTCTATATTTGTATTGTGCGAGTTCACAACATGAGTCTTCTCAGGGCACTTCACATAGTAACATCCAGACCTTGCAATATTTCATTATAGAGGGAATCCAACTATTCCCTTTGAGCAGCGCTTGGTGATAGTGAGAAGAAAAAACTCCCCTTTCACAGGGAGAAACCTCTGGCTGAACCAGGGTCAGGGAGAACGGCCATCTGCCTCGACCGGTTGAGGTGAGAGGAGAGCAGAGAGTGAAAAAGGATAGCAGTGAGAAACAAACCCGAGAACAATAAACACAAACAAGGGAACAATAAACAGTTCAGTCACGTCACAATGACTCAGCCCCTGCCAAGGTAATGAAAGCCTTTAAATGTGCAGTTTACGGTGGATATCCAGATGAACCACATACTTAGCATGAACAACAATAACCAGAGTTGCTTAACTTCTACATGTACAGAAATAGACTTCAGTTACAGGAAAGATAAACGAATAGCTTGAATAGTTCCACATTTGGAAAAGACACTTATTTGCCTCCTACTGAGGGTCATATGAGAAGACTGATGCCACTCTGGTGTCTGTCAAGTGTATGTAAAGCTACAGGCAGCAGCTGGTTAGCTATGCTTAGAGTGATATCAAAGCTTTTCATATAATTTGCTGTGAGAGGCAAATAAGCAAATTTCCCAAAATGTTGATTTATAGAGTAAAGCAGCAGTAGACAACAGTAAAATACTGCAATATGTATATATATACTGTGTAAATGATAAAAATACATATATAAATATCAAGTCACCGAAACCATTTGATAAAATAGTGAAGCCAAGTCAGAGAACAGACAACAGCGTATCATAACCACAGTTAATAAATCACATTTTGTTTAAAAAGCTAGTACCTGATGGAAAATATCACTTAGATCACCTGCAGAGAGGTCAAACCTCCACCTTGGTGCAAGCACATTTAGATGACCTGTGCTTTCTACATTGTTCTAAGGTATTATTTTCTCAGTCACTTTCTCACTCGGGGGGTCCGACGGGGTCCTTATATCAGTTACCTTTCAGTAAGTCTAAGGAAAAAGCCAGTGCTGCACCTGCCAGAGTGGTTATCAGCTTAGTGCAAGAACATCATCGAATCATCAGCGTGCATTCTTTAAGCTTGTTTACACTCTACATACATGGACATGTTGACTGGTCATTCTGGTTATGATGTACTGTGCTGTATATCTGCTGTATTAACCTACAGAGCAGAAACTGTGAGTTGATGTTGCCTATAGATTATCTGAACTGACAGGAAAGATAAGCGGCGTATGGTTTTGAGATGCAGTAATCTTTCTGGAGAAGGAGGAATGTGGGCAAGACACACAAATATCCAAAATGTGAGGGCCACATGTGTAAGTGCAATTTTGGCACAGCTTCATCTCAGTTCCATTAAGTTGTGTTTTTTATCTTAAATTACACCACAACAAGAATAATGCAAGAGATGAAAGAGACGAAACTCAGCACCCATGGATGAGGTGTAGGTGACTTTATAGAAATCTCTGTGTCCAACTCCATTAACTAAAACCATAAGAAAGCTTTCAGCACTGTCTGCAAGCGAGTGGAAATCCAGACACCGTTAAATGCCACAATGAGAACCGAAATGTCACTTCATCTTCTGCTGTGCATAAACACCTGCTCAGCTGTGCCACTTTACCCAGCAGGTTTTAGTGTGTTCGTCTGGAGCCGCTAAATTACCAAATGGACTTTCCCCAAATATAATTTACCTGCATTTGTGCCCTTGCTGATTTAAAATCTTAATCCTCTGATAATCTGGTACAAGGCTAAGTGGTGAAATGAAACCTGAGCTACACTGTCGCCTTTCTGACCTCTCTATGTCCACCGCAGAGAGCGAGGAAGACTACGACGACCTGACGGACGCTGTTCGGCTTGTGAAGGAGGTGATCGCGGCGGTTGATAGCAAAGTGAACGAGCATGAAAAAAGACGTCGTCTGAAGGAATTTCACTGCCGCACGGACAGCAAGTCCATCATGATGATGAAGAGCGGTCAGATTTTTGCCAGGGAGGACCTGCTGAGGAGGAGGCTGATCCACGACGGAGCACTGCAGCTGAAGAACATCCAGGGAAGACTAAAGGGTGAGGAGATGTTTACTATTGTTTTTGCTGGCTGACAAATTCTAGTTCTTTTTGTAAATGTGTGAAACGTGGAAATATGTTCATGTCATCAAAACAACTCTTTCTTCTGTGGGTTTTCCAGAGGTCCATGCTCTGCTCCTATCGGATGTCTTCGTCTTCCTCCAAGAAAAAGACCAAAAATATGTGTTTGCCATGCTGGTAGGTTCTCACTGTCATCTCTCTCTCTCTCCCTCCATCTCTTTATGTGTTTCTTAACTCTCTCTCCTTCTCCTTTCCCCCCTAATAAACATCTTAAAAGTGCTACCAGAGATGATGTTGTCATATTTTCCTATCCCACTGTTGTTGCTGTTAGCTTTAGCTGGCGTGCTTAGCTTTCCCATTGTGCAATAATGCAATAATGCCTGCCTCTAGCTAGCACACTAGCTGCACCCAATAAAGCAGATCTGGCCCTGGGCTTCTAACCCAGCTGTGATAAATCATATAGATTTGAGTCGTTTTTTCCATGTTTACAGGACTCACAGTTTGATGGCATGGCACACTCTCTCGCAGTCACACACTCACATTACAGGGAATGAAAACAGAGGCAGGCCTGTGGCATAATAATCACATCCATCAGTTATAAAAAGGCCTGGCATGTTTCAGTTGGGGCTGTTGACATTGAAAAGGGGAATAACATGTGTGAAATTGATGTGAACAGGCTTGTGTTTGGGAGAGAATAGGTTTCAGTTCTGTGGCTTACAAACAGTACACGCAGATAGAAGCAACAAGGTCGTAGATCACCATCACCTGGACAAGAGATAGAACATATTCTTGTAAAGCTAAAATGAAAGGAAAGAGATCAATCCGTTAATTTGATGGATAGATTTGGACTCTAACAACACTCATCTATTATATGCAAGAATATTTGGCCTCTGTAATATTTCTGTCCTCTCTGTACTGGACATGAAGTACAAATTCAGCCGTTCTGTTTCCACAAATAGTCTTTCCACACAGAGCTGCAGTTGGGTGAAGGTAAAAACAAACACTTTTGACCAGAAAAACACTCTTACAAGATACCCATTTGATTTAATTTGAACTTCAGAACAGAGGCTTTGGATTTGGTCCCAGTCGTTTACAGTGTAGTCGCACTAGGAAGACAAACATAAAAAAAAAAAAATCTTAACCTATTCTTATACCAACAAGTGGTTGCAGGAAAGACGCTGGGATGTGGTTACAACTTTAGAGTTTTACTGGGTAGAGCAGAAATGAAAAGCGGTTTGTGGTGTTACCGTACCAACATGTGCTTCACAGCGTTGGCAGCCTGAAGGATGCAGAGTTAGCCGAGGCGCTGACTGACATGATGATAACAATGAATCTCAGTTTGTCCTCTTCTTTTGTCTTCGTTCTCTCACCCCACTCCTCACCCGTTCCATAATCCTTCTTTTTCATACTGACCTTCCTTCTGTCCATCCTTTTGTGTTCGCTTCACTTGTTTCTCCTCCTATAATTATCTTTCTGCTCCCCCACCCTCCCTTTCCTTCTGCTCTTCAACCCACCATTCTTCCTGCCTTTCCCATCCTCTCCCCAACGTCTTCCCTCCTCCCGCTTTCTTTCCTCTCGACCCTCCCACTGTCATCTCTTTTTTTTCATTCTCCTCCCATGTCGCCTCCATCAAACCCTCCCCTTCTTCCTCACCCCCCTCTCTCGCTATAGGACCAGCGCTCCACGGTCATCTCCCTCCAGAAGCTGATTGTCAGGGAGGTCGCTAACGAAGAGCGCGGCCTCTTCCTCATCACGGCGGGCATAGAGAAGCCGGAGATGATGGAGGTTCTGGCCAGCTCGAAGGACGAACGCAACACCTGGATGCAGCTCATCCAGGAAGCCATGCAGTCCATGTGAGTATCATTCAGTTATGTTTTCATCTCAGTGTTTCTACAGTCATACATTTGTGGGATAAATATGCTAATATTTAAATGCGTTAAGCCTTTTTTTTTGTTGCCAGACGGGTATTTTAACATTTTTACTTCAGAGTGTTAGCCAAAACTTGTTCTCTGGCCTAATCTTCCCTATTTTCTCTAACCTGTAAGATCTGCTGCCTCTTCTTCACAGTGCTTTACACTCAGGGCTGGCCTCTTAGAGTTCACCTACGCTGTATCTGTGTTGTAAACCAGGAGTTAGACCCAGCCCAGTTCTCTAGATAGTAATATACGGGAAGCAGTGACAGAGCACAGTGCTGTCTGGAGGATTAGCACTACTCTACCTGGGGATGGGATGTACTCAGGGACAGTCTAATGCTGGATTGGCTTCAAGGGCAGCTCACTATAAGCAGAGGATTATTCGAATGCAGCCAGCGGGAAGGAGAGAGATTTAGCACTCTGTCTCGCTCCCTCCCTGTCTGACTTCTGTCAAAACACAAAATTGAGATCAAGCTATTGGCAGGAATAGAGATAAAAACAAAAGTGATGCTCTGGCTGGCTTCCCTACCAAAAAAACATCATATACTCTCTCAGGGTTGTCTGTTGTCCTGTGGTAGTAATGTTGCTCATAGTGATTGTTTGTAGATAGGACTGAGGCTAATCATTGTTTTCATTTATCCTTTTTTTATTTTTAGCGAAGTCTATATGTGTGAAAAATGCCAGAAGTTGGTGAAAACAATTCAAAATATCCCCGAGCCCAAGCTGACATTTTCAAATCGATTGTTTTTCGTCTGATGTGCAATACAAAGGCTCCAAATTCTCAATTTATGGAAGGAAAACAGTAAATATTCCCATTTTTAAAAGCCATAACCCACAAGTGTTTGACTACTTTTTGTTGGTCAGGTAATTGATTAATCAGTTAGATTGTTGTAAGTAATGGTTGTTCGTACATCTCGAATCGAGTATAATTTGCTAGATGTAGTACATTATGTTTATTTACTCCTTGATTGGACAGGGACAAGGATGAGGATGAAGGGATTCCCAGCGAGACAGAAGATGACAAGAGACAACTAGAGACTAAAGCCAAAGAGATGCGAGGTGAGAGAAACACGTTTATTGTGTTTGTGTGAAAGAAAGCAGGGATCCATTTGCTTCAGATACCACAAACTGTTTTTCCTCACTGTCTGCCTGTCTTCCTGTGTGTCTGTCTCTGCTGGTCAGATCTGTTGCGGCAGAAGGATACAGAGATCATGTCTCTGCTGGAGGAGAAGGTGCGGCTCTTCAGAGGGATGTGGGAGGGCTTGAACGCAGGTGAGGAGGCCTGCCGACAGGTCGAGCCTTTCTTTCGGGCAGCCTGCAGCCTGGAACCACCCAGGGGGGCATCCATCATGAAAGATGCCCTGCAGGAAGGTAAGACAGAGAAAGAGAGGGGTTACAATGGTACAATGCTTGTAGATTCAACATTCATTAAATGTTCTTAGGATCAGTTTCCATTCGTGTATATCATGGTAAATTGTGATTCAAATATTTAACATGAACACGTAAAGTTTTCAACAATTAGCAAATAGGCAATGTGAATGTTGTCAGCTCACAGAAATGTCACACATGCTGCACCACCCGCGTACTGTATAAAGTTCATACTGTGGTAAAAGACACATTACAAGGAAGCATGAAATAGCATAGCAGTATGTTCGGTCAACGTTTTTACACCTCACGTCCCTCAACCCCTTCGTAAACAAGAAGTGTATCTTAAACCACATTTAAATTTTTTTCAAGTCGGCACAGTTAAAATTACGCAGAATTATCTACTGCCCAGTAGTTCCTGTTTGCTGTGAACCCACTGATATACAGACAACTCCCTCGACTACTCTTATACTAAAGAAAACTCATGAGTTGTATGGTTGTACCTCAGAACAGAGAGAAGAGAGAGAAATAGGATAGTGTTTGTTTTCGTCAGTAGCAGCAACAGACCAGTCTGCAGTTTTTTTTCTAGCACATTCATCAGTAGTTACCACTGGTAGCATGTTTACTATCTGTTAGCAGTGTGCATAGCAATCCGTAACATGCTTGACATGGAGGATCAATGTTATAATCTATTGCAGGTACTATAACTAAACCACCACCACCATATTAAGTGTGCCACTAAGCTTTGCCAGCGAGCCACAATGCAAAATAGCAGGAGTGAAGCACCAATACTGTATAGCTGATTAATATCATTAACTAGTCAAAATGTTGCTGTGAAAAAGGCCTATTGTTTGTAAACTTGCATCTGGACACAGTTTTACTGGCACGTGTTGGCAGTTTCATCCAGCTTCATCTACAGTTTACAATGCAATTTGCATAAATTTCCCCTACCACTCATTTTTGCATGTGAATAGGCTCTACTTTGGCAACCATCTGGAGGGATACATGGTCACTAATCCTTGATCCAAAACAGAAATTGGAAGCCCTACACTACTAATTGATTTTGTATGACACTGGTCTGATTTGTATGTTAAGAAAACCTCCTTATCCATTCAAATCCTTCACCCTGTTTCAAAACTAATTGGCTTGGTGGTTCGATCTCAACAGAGCTTCAGAGAGCAGAAGTTTAAGAAAGAGAGTGTTTGTGTTTTGGGATGGTTTTTAAAAAATGTGTGTAGAAAACATTAAAGGAGTCAGGATGTGTTATGGGATTTTATTTCAGTTCTGTTTGCTTGGCAGCCCTGTTCATCAAATGTGCATGAGAAGAAAGAAGTATGAGCTAAGAAGTGAACTGAAGGAGCTACTGTATATTGTGACAAAGAGAAAGGAAATGTGGAGAAAGACAGCGAAGCACACTGCATTCTCTGCCCATTAAGATGACTTTAAATTTAAACAACTGTGTCTGGAAATATTTTTTTGAAAGACTGGGAAATAAAACTTTTGCACATATTGCAAATGTTTCAAGGTTGTGTGTGACAAAAAGTATTCTGAAGGAAAACCTAACCTCACTTGTTTTTGTAGTAATAATTATTGTCTAGATCAGGGGTGCCCAATCCTGGTCCTCGAGGGCCCCTATCCTGCATGTTTTAGATGCTTCCTTCTTTCAACACACCTGATTCAAATGATCAGGATCGTTATCAGGCTTCTGCAGAGCTTGATGATGAGCTGATCATTTCCTTTCTCTTTTTTCAAATCTTTTCTGAATATTGATTGGCAACGTTTTTTTATGAGCTTTCAACATAATTTGCAGTATATTGTAATCTACTAATTCTTGAAATTTCAACAATTTTAACTGAAGGAATAATGGATTTGTTGGATCTCTATATCGTTTTCTACTGGTTATTCTAACGGCTCTTTTTTGCAAAATGAAAATTGACTGAGTATATGTTTTTATGGTCAGAGCTGGGAGCTACATGAGGAAGCCTCATACAGCTCTCCCTGATTTTTAAGTACATCTGCAGGCAAAGAGTGTTCCACAAAAAGACAGGGTTGGTTAAAAATACCAGGGATTTGTTTTGCAGTTTACAGGTTTGGTAACTGTGTGACAATTGAAAGACAAATAGTCTGCGGCTCTCATGCAGATTAGATGTGTGAAGAAGAACTTCTGCAATGATTTTCACTTTTGAAACTAGCAGCAAAGGTTTAGCTCCTCTTCTACAGAGTGTCGTTTTCACCTCCTCCTGAAGCCTGGAGCAGTAATTGTCCTTATTTGATATGTGAATCGGCAGCAGTAATGTAATTTCTCCTCCTGAGGTTATTGTGTTTTATTGTGAGTTTGCATCCCCCAGCAGGAAAGGTCACAGTGCTGCATCTATAGTATGCTTCTTGCGATATGTCCGTCTTTCCAGAGTTTATATGAATTTCAGATTGCGAGGGTAGTTAAACTTTTAGTAACCAAAGAGCTCCTTTGGTTCAAACAGGTTGTCAATAGTTGCTTAGCAACAGGAGCCAGCACCAGGTTGAAAGCAGAAGTGCCTGCTAGGACTCATGCAGAGCTGAACTGTAACACAGTTAGCTGAGATAATTCACTTACTGACCTCAACATTGATGTTCCCTTGTGTGTGTTTGTGTGCGTGTGCATGACAGTGGAGACGTTACAGGCGCTGGTGAACGGCAGCCTGGGAGGGGCGATGGCCAGCGTCCAGGAGGGAGCAGGCGCAGGGCCGGTGTGTTTGCCCCGTCGGGCTGAAACCTTCGGGGGCTTCGACAGTCACCAGATGCACAGCAGTAAGAGTAAGTCTGTTTGGGGTGGATGTGTGCTGATGTCGTTTTTTCACATAAAGATTGTGCAATCCAGTCTGGCGGTCAGGCTGTAACAGTGAAACACACTGAACCCCCACCTGCTTGTCCAGATAACTGCATTGACTCAGTGACTGGACTGCAAATGTGTGCTGACACTGCTGAAAGCCCAGCACAGTGTTAAAAGTGATATATTTCATTTTTCATCTTAAAACAGATTTTTGGTGGTCCCTTAACAGCAGGCACCACACTCAGCACTTCCCACAATGCTCCTGTTCAGTGCAGTTAGATAAAACATTTTAGATGGAGGCTTGGACAGCAGAGCTGAAGCTTCCTGGGGGAAATGTGGCCTGGGGCGATACCTCTGAACTGTTGGCTTGCAAGCTGAAAGTGCAGCAGATACTGAGCCATAAAAGTTCCAGATCTCTACATCCCTAGCATTACCTGGAGAACTGATGCAAAGTGATGACACCTTTATCAGGGTGATGTTTTTTTTTAAAACTGTAGCTTTTATTTGATTCAGTACACAAACATAACAACAAATATGAACACTGCAGACTGTCAAGACTTTATACCAGTTAGATGAAATTATAATCTAACCTTTATTGATCCCCTTGGGGAAATTCCTTATCTGCATTTGACCCATCCTATTCAAAGTTAACCTTAACTATACATACTAGGAGCAGTGGGCTGCCACAGTGCAGCACCCAGGGAGCAGTCAGGGGTTAAGGGCCTTGCTCAT
>OMNN01028880.1:0-16719 GCA_900302755.1 Chromis chromis
GGGAAGGGAGGGAGGGAGGGAGAAGAGAATCTAGATCTGTTATAGCTGATGTTTTTTCTTGAACCATTTCCTGTCATCTGGCAACCAACAATACATTCGTCCTGACTGGCTTTGGATTATTCCACATTTCAAAGCAATGTGCATAAGGCTGTATTAGCAGTGACACTGGTCTTTTATGTTTTAGAAGTTTTCCATAACTAAAAATACTAAAGCAAAAGTACAAGGAAAAGATAAAATGCGGTGTTTATCTGCAGGGCTGCTGTTGGCCATTTTCAGCATCAATTTACACTGGAAGCCTTTATTTATGTAAAGGAAAACAAAATTCAAGCAACAAGTCGCTTTTCAGAATAGAATGGAATATAATGCAGGAAGACTCTCTGGTATTCTGTATTGCTTTCAAATATTTAGTCTCCTGTAGATCAACTTTTCTCATTTCATATCATCCCTGCTGAGTCAAACAAGGCTTCATTTACTCCTCTGTCCTCTTTTGTGTCTTTGGTTAGGGTTAGGGTTAGGGAAGTGATCTCTTTAAATGTGCATGTGGCACCTTTTCCTGGACTTTAATAGCTTATATGTGTTTCAGCAAGAGGTTTAAAACTTTCTGCACACTCAAAACGCATCACATATATCTGCGATTTTTGGGAGGAATCATGGGCATCTCAACTCTGTTATTGAAGCTGAGTGAAAACAGGAATACAACACATTTTGGCCAAAGTTGATTAAAACAGGAGTCAAATCTTTGATCTTTTTCTTCCTAAATAATTTTTGAAGTTTAACATGTAATGTGACAGCTGAAATCACAATAAATTGAATCTTTATCATAAAGGATAACTCTTCCCATATTGAACAAAACTGTTTCATTGTTGTGCTTTTGAAAGTAGATCAATGCTCATTGATATGAGGGTGGAATTGCAGAGGTTAGCTCACGACTGGCCACCATGACAAAGACTTTTATGACGCCTAATGACATCCAGCCAGAGACCAAGTGTTTAAGACAAACTGTGATCGACTGTGCTCAGTTTGTTATCAATTATTTCATTTTTGATTGGCAATACTGCTGATTATTGATCAAGATAATGATCAAAATTTGCATCCCTAGCAACGTGCCACAAGTTGCGCTCTCCCTGTATGCAAACAAAGGCTCAGGCTTAGGGCTGCGTTGATACCGATCAGTTAAAAAATGCTTTATTTCATCAAAATTAACTTTGATTTACTACAAATCAGAAGCCTTTATTTTTTGATCCTTTATTTTTTGACGATAAATCTGCCGCCATTATCCCTGTAAACTGCATATGTGCTCTGAGTGATATAGACAAGAGTGGAAAAGAGAGTTTGTAAAAGTCTACAACAAGCGTACAGAAAGGAAAGAGTGAAGAGAAAGAAGGCGACAGGGAGGCTGAAAGAGGAGTATGAGTAATGCACAGACTCCACTGAGTTGTGAGAGGTTACGATTCAATACACACCGAGTTCACGCAGGGGAACAAACACACAAACACACACAGACACACAGTGATGGATTACAATGTACCTTGCATACACAAGCAAATCATATAATACAACACTAGGAAACATGCACACACACACACAGTGTCCAAACACATATGAATGTTTCATGTTTTACATCGCACACAGATTGCGTTTTGTATGAACAGCCGATTCCAGCGCGGCTTCACGCTTCACAGAGTCACTCAAACTCACAAACAATTGAGCTCAATGTACACAAGCAAGACATACATGGAAACATGTTCCCACTAAACACCTGGGGGATTCGTAAACACTATGCATTTACCGAGCCAATTTACTCATTGTACACAGCACACTCACACACACGCACGTGCTGACTGTAGCGCTTCCATTATTCATAGTTGGAGCTGCCTGTAGCTGCACATCTGCGCCCTCCTCACTCCATCTCTATCCCATTACTTCTTTTTAAGCCCCTTCTCTCCCTCCTCTCTCTCTCTTCTCTCTCGTTTTGCTCTGACTTTCATCACATGAGGTCATTTCATTCAACTTGTTTTCTTTTCTCCCTCGGTGATAAATTCAGCCATCCATTCATTCTCATGAAAAGCTCTGCGCAGGGTCGCAGGAGGTTACAATCCACCCCTGCATCAGTTTCCAATTATATATGTGAATACACCTGTAACTGATATTAAGAGTAAGGCCTTTAACACCTTCATTATTTCTGTGGTTTAAACAGACTGGTGCTGGTGCAAAGCTCCTACATCGAGAGGCAGCAACAGCATCGGTCTGGGGTCAGTTAATGGAGGTCCAGAGCTTAGTGTGTGTTTTTTTGAGGACATAAAAATGTTCTACAAGATCCTGTTTTGAAATATTAGCAGCAAAAATGATGCTACAGTCACCCAGTCCCCTCAACTCCTGTATCTCTGCTGTCTTTACATCCTGGACCATGGTGAAAACAAGTAAACTAGCCATAAATGAATCCAATACGAGTTTGTTCCTGATTTGTATGAATGGAGCGCGTCACCCCAGAACCATTTTTTGCAGTTGCACATTTTTAATGATACTGTGGACTTGCAGAAGCAGCCCTGTGTTAAAGTCTGCCTTGATCTTCGTCAACAGGCCTGACATGAGCCAACCTTCATGTCGAGGATCATCACTACTGATGAGAGTTGGGTCTGCGGCTATGATCACAGATCAAACAGCAGTTTTAGTAGCAGAAGAGCCTGCAGTGTCTAAACCAGAAGAAGGTGCATCAGGTCAGTAGCGCACCAAGAGCATGCTTGTTGTTTTCTTTTTGTGCACCGTGTATTTATCCCACATTGTCAGACGGTCATTGCCGAGTTCTACTATAATGTAATTTGATCATCATTTGATGCAAATCAGCTGAACTGTGGCACAGTGGAGATTTGGTGCTCCATCATAACAAACTTTTTCGACCGTACAAACGCAATTGTTGCTCTCCGCCACCTGTGACTTCTACCTCTTGAAGGGTTGCCGTTTTGACACAAAAGAAGGGGTCCAGCATGAATCGCAAAAGGTGTTTGACCAGCTTACAGATCAGGACTTCGAGGCGGTGTTCCAAATGTGGCAAGGACAGGGTGTCGCAGCTTGTAACTGGTAGTTTATTGTAGATTGTCAATATGTGCAAGCATAGCTTCAGTTTCTTCGGTTTTGATAGCTCTACAAACCTACTAAAGCTTCTTAACTGAGGAAATGAGTTAATGAGAAACTTTCAGATAGAATGTATGTAAAGAGAAGCTTTAATTTCAAACTTTTGCTTTATTGACTAAACAAATCTATGTCTATGTAAGCGAGTGCAGTGAAACCCCCTTCATTCTGAAAGAGTCATGACTGAGTGAGCATACCAAATATAGCAGGAGAATTTAGAAGCATCAGAGCGCAGACTTAGACTTGTTTAAAAGTGCAAAAGTAACTGTCTGGTGGGTATGACTTCTCCCAACCCTACACAGGTGGTCCTTCAGACACACAAGAGATCTGGTATTCTGAATATGACGTACTGCGCTGAGTTGTAGTTCAGTCCTATAAAAGTAACCCCCCAATTTGTTTCCCAACATTCAAGGTTGTATCAAGTGTTCAAACTTGATACAACCTGAGAGATCTGCAGTTAATACCTACAGAATTACCCCAACAAATCCAATGAATTACTCAATCAAACTATTAAACCGTACATGCAAAAACCATTCCAGACCTGAAAATCCACTCCTGCCTGTTCCAAAAAAACAAAACAATTTAGTGCCCAACATTTTACCTTTCTGGTAAAGGTCTTCATAACCTGTAAGCTCAGTAGTCCAGGATGCATGACATTCTTCTTTTACACACAATCTTAAATGCAATACTTTCCTCCCTCTCTCTCTCTTTCCGTCTCGCCATCCCTCCATATTTCTACCGTCTTACTTTTTGACACCTGCTCCCCAGAAAGTTTCTCTGTCAGACAGTAGCCTCGCCGCCCCGATCTGTCAACGTACTGACACTAAACGCACACACAGACCAGGTTCAGTGAACACAGAAGTCACACTGCCAGAAATAAAGATTGGAAGAAAAAAAAAAGAGAGTGACAGAGCGAAAAAAGGTCAACAAAAGGTATTGTTGATTGGAAAGCCCCAAACAGAATCATGCGAGCTGTAAATCAGTTTAATGGATAAGTTTTATACCATTGCAGCAAGTGTGTGTGTGTGTGTGTGTTTCCTGTAAAAGTTCTTGTACAAGTGAATGATTGAGCGACAGTTTGATTTGATTAACTGAGACCTCATTGCATTACTTAATGGACAAAACCTCTCTTTATATCTTTGTCTCCATCTCTTTCCATTTTCTTCTGGCTGCAGTTCTACTTTTTGATTTGCAACCACCATGATTGTGTGGTTGGTTTCAGGCTATGAAAGACAGCCTGGCATATTTTTAGAGAGAGCCCATCTTAGAGAACTGCAGCAGCTAACGACTCATTCTCCTGAGTGATGTTGATTTATACACACCCTCTGGTTTTACCATTCCTCCTACTGCTGGAACCTCTAAATCAGTGAAAAAACACTGCCACAATGCAGTGAAGCCAAGAAGGTACAAGTAATATAGTGTAAAAGTTTAAAAACAATCTGTAAGTCTGGCTGCTCTTTAAAACTTAAAAGTGAGAAAGATGAAGAATAGAAAAGACTGAGGACATACTGTGCATCTTGAGCAGACCTTCAGCTTCTACCAAGATTGTATTTGACAACAGCCACAAGAAATAGGATTACAAAAATTTGATTAGGGCCCAAAAGGAGGGAACAGCAGTCTGCAGCAGACTTTAGTTTACCAGGGATGCTCAAGCACTTGGATGTTAGAGGTACACTGTGCTACAGTTCCAGGAAGATTTGATTCATCAAGAGAAAAACTCCAGGAAACTGTCCACACAATGCATTTCTGTATTAATGAGTGAAGTCGCCAAGATCCCATTTAATCACTTTATGCCTCTTGTTCGGGTTGGACAGCAATCCAATCTCCAAAAAGCCAAGCGTAAATGCATCCAAGAAACATTTCAGACAAATCCAGTTGTTCACACCGGCTCTAGCCAGATGTAAATGCAAATGTGGCAACAGCCAATCACTGCAGCCGCTCAGGATGTTCTCAGTCCATTAAAGGGTCGTTATCATCGCAGGTCGTTCCCACACATATGAGCCAGTAGGGACTTTCTCCACCTTCGAGTAGGCTCAGTAGACTATTATCAACTCGTTTAATGGTGCTCTGTCATCACCTCGTTTAATGGCTGCAATTTAGCCCCGACGAAGAGGTTAGAGGGGCTGATGGAGGCCCAGGAGACCTGAGTCTCAGACCATAATTTTAGTCTTGTTTTGAACTTTGCATTCACTTTTTGTTTACTTGCATTTTCAGTCTGTCTAGGCACCAAATCAACTCATTTAGGTTTAGAAAAGGATCACGGTCTGGGTTAAAATATACCCTGTTGTTACAAAACTCAATTTTGCACGTTTTAAGGGTAACTAATACACATGCACTTATCCACATGACCACAGGAGGTCACCAATGTTATCAGGGTTACTTTGTGTTAATCAATGACTGGAATAGATGGAATAGATAATAACACACCTACTGAGCCTACACGAGGTTGCTGAAGGCCCAAAGTATGCTTTGGGGGAGACATATTTTCTGCTAGATTGCGTTTGTTTGTAACAACGACGTTTATAATCAGTGTATATTTGCCATATATCTGCTTAACTGTCGCTCATTTTCCGCCAACCAATCATATTTTAGATAAGGTGGGACTTGTCACCCTGGACACCCAGAAAATGTAGTGAAAGGGTCGTGTTTTAACTCAAAAAGTGATATTTTTCCCAAACCTAACCAAGTAATTTTGATGTCTAACCTTAACCAAGCTTCTAACATATTAAAGTATGTAACAAAGTGGGATATTTCCTTAAACCTCACCAAGCCTATATCATTTTTGTGCCTAAACCTGACCAGAAACCAAGTGGAAACCAAAAGTAAACTATGACAGATGACGAAATGTAATTTCAAGACTCACTGGGTGAAAGTCCTGTCGGTGGTTTATGTTGCCAACCAGCCCTCCTATAGCAACAGCCACGACAAGACCAATCCACAATACACTCTGTAGTCTCTTTGTCAGTGTCATTTTAGATTAAAAACTGTGCATCTCATGATCAATTGATTCCATCACTCTGATCAATTCATTTAGTCAGTCTGGGCTGCAGCTCAGTTTTTAGTGCCACTGCAATTCCCTTACATTAAAATAACTCCAATAATGTAATGTCATCTATCACATCAAACCAAGTCAGTGTTTGCAAAATAAACTGTTTTGTGCTTCATTTAAATGCATAGTTTTCACTCTCCACTTCTGTTTTGCTTGCATCAGCTTGTTTTTTTGTTTTTTTAAACTCCAACATGAGTTAAAGCCAGTAGCAGCTAAAAGATGATGCGTTTCTCACAGTTGTGGTGACATTTTGAGTCCAGATTAAGTTGTATTTTAGTCTTAATCTGGATCAGAGTCTGACGATTGAGTACGTGTGCATTCATTTTGGGGAAAATACTTTCTGCTAAAATCCCAAAAATGTTTAGACATTTTCTGCATTGTGACACTATCAGGAAATCAGTGTGATAGCGCTAACATTGGATTAAGAGCAGAACAGCACATATGCATTATGGTTTTTACAGATAGTAGAAAGTGCAGAAAAGGCAAAACTGACAAGCTGAGTGCGATGAAATGATACGAGTGAATATTTCTCTTTTCGTCACACAACCACACTCGCTCCTGCACGAGCAGGTAGGTTGAGTAAAGTCCTTGGTTCGCTCTTCTCGTCTGAGTGGAAGCAACACAAACAAAAACAATATGAGGGAGGTCAACAGAGAGAGAGAGAGATGAAAAGCTCTTAAGGGGAGAGATATTACCTCTCCTAATGATATCATAATGAGAAACTGCGAAAACGCACACAAACACTGTCACCCACATACGTACACACTCCTGCTAAGTGGTCTCCAGCTGTGGTGAGCAATAAAGTTTTCAGTCTCCGATGTGCGTGGGAAGACGGAGGTGGATCAGCACCGGAGATGATTTGAGGGACAGAACAAGATATGGACATGGGAGGATTAGAGAAGGTGAGAGAGGGAGGAGATAAGACGAGGAGGAAGCGGCACAGACCAGGATATGAATTGAAGCGAAACAGCAGAAGTAGCAAAGACTGGGGTTCCCCGGCCTCTCAAGCAGGAAATTTAATCTAATCTTGCTCAAAAACACACCGATGACTTTATGTTTCTCCAACAAATTGTGTCGTAGGAAGAAGCTTTATTTGCTTTTTATGCTTTACTCCAAATTGTAATTTTAGTGAAGTTGTTTAACTCGGAGTCAAACGGGGGCTTCGGAAATTATGTCACACAGCATTTGAGGTACTTTAGCGGCTAATCTGCTATAGTTTCAGGCACAGCTGGTGTTTGTTTCCACGGAGCAGCTGCTGCAGATGCCACTTTTGGGTACATTCAGCTAAATTGAAATATAGACAATAAAAAGTAGGTAATCGGGCGAGACACCAGACAAAACAACAGTAGATAAGAAGGAATAAGATGCAACTGGTGGATGGTGATGTGAGCAAACAGAAGGAATCAAGGTGGATATTTTGAGAAATCAAATGCAGAATTTACAAGTAGACACTTACAATTCAGACTGCAATGCGAAGAGTGTTTCATAATGAGAATACTGTCTGTTCCTGGCAATGCAAAGTTAAATAGGCAAATTTTTGTGACTTTCTGGAGCAAATGTAACATCCGACCTTAGGTTCATCACTTGAATGAGAGTGAACCCACAAAGTCACATAGAAAATACCAACCACAGCTAATAACAGTAAATTATCAACACTAACCATTAGATGGTTCAAATCTCTTGACCTGATTTATGTTTTACTATCTGTGTCTCCTTCACACACTCACTTTTAACCCGCCTAAACACAAATATCCACAGTATTGTGCAACGAACAGAATGAGTCATCTCTGTCACGACTGAAAAATACAGATTTTTTTTGTGCCAGTACACAGACCTGCACCAGTTTCTATGCCTTTATTTAAAACTGAACTTGATCAAATTAAATTTTCATGGTCTGGGTATTGTCACGTTGTCCTACAGTGAATGATGTAACAAAAGGACTCAACCCCATTTACACCTCTAGTCACAAGTCTCTCAAATCTGACTTTAAACCAAACTATTCAGCTTAGCCAATCACAGCCTTCAACTCATATAAGAGGTGGATACAGATGATGCCACTTTTCAATAAAGTCTGTGTTTGACACATTTATTCATTTTTTTACATTATACACTTATCTTTTGTGCACTTTAACAAAGTTGTAATGATATAAATTCTTAAAAACAAGTTGAATTTCTTTGTTAATGTTACAGAAATTGAAAAAGCCTGGAATCAACAACTACAAGATGTGATACAAAAAATGCAACTCTACATACTAGTGATATTTAACTATACTTAGAGTTTTGCACCCCGATAGCCTAACGATAGCCCTTCCGACTTCCGGCGTTTACCGCATGTCCTTCCCCATTCTCTCCCGTTTCCGACTCTATCCACTGTCCTATCCAATAAAGGCATAAAAGGCCAAAAATAAATCTTAAAAAAAAAAACTATACTTAGAATTTTAATCTGTATCCATAATTGTTTCATATCTGCTCTGTGCAAACACAGCCTGCAGTTCAGCTGAAAAGTGCAAGAATCTTTGTTGTCATGTGACTATTGGTTGCAGATAAGTCAGTCCTGGCTTCACAGTTGTGAAAAGGAGCGCACAATTTTCATTTTTTTACAGAATCCAGTTTGAGCAAATGGTGATAAAGGGATTTTGATGAAAAAAATATTTTAAGCTTAAATTTGATAACATTTTCTGACAGAACGGCAGATGAGTATTTTATGAATACTCAGAAAAATATAAGTTTGAGTGAGAGTGAAAAAATATAAATAATCTTCTGCATTTCTATGCAGGTCAGGCATGAACAAGACCTCAAGTGTAATTCAGGAGAGTGAAGCCAAGACAGCTAATGTTGGTGTGAAAGTGCCTTTGAGTTGCTTCTATCAAAGTGATCTTTATTTTAT
The DNA here is from genome assembly GCA_900302755.1 of Chromis chromis. NCBI lineage: Eukaryota > Metazoa > Chordata > Actinopteri > Pomacentridae > Chromis > Chromis chromis. The sequence goes on from OMNN01028880.1 coordinate 9,066, forward strand.
TGGTACCAGCACAAAGTTAAAAATGCATCAATGATCTCATAATCACAGACCTTCACCTGTCAGATTCAGCCATATATTACTGTAAGATTTTAGCATTCAACGTCACTGAACCCTGACAAGGTGTTTTCCTTAAAAACATCACCACAGAACATCCAATCTGCTGTCCTTCATCCAGCATTGCAGCCACTTTGACTAGGAGACTGTGAATTTGAGCTGCACAGCGCATCAAGAATCTCTACTGATTACAATCACAGTATAGTGTACGACACATTATTCTGAGATAATTATTGTGTAAAACCCAACAGTGAGACTGTATAGTGGAGCCACTATATGTAGCTGAGAGAATAAATCCAACCTCAATCCTCTGCTAAAGGGTCCATCATCCCCAAAAAAACCCAGAGCGAGACTTGAGAGAACTTCCATTTTCACGGTCCAATCTTTGTGCTTATTCCCTGAACTCCACCCTACGTTGGCATCAAGGAAGGAGAGGAGGGAAAAACTCCTTACGGGCAGTATGCAGCGTATGGTTGACATGGAAACTAGTGGAGTGGAGTAACACACCCCCACGCATATACAGTTTCCATGCACATCACAGTCGCTTATACGCCTCATATATATAGTCTGTCTTTAGATCAGTCTCCGAAAGCATGTGGATGTTAATGCAATCCTCTGTGCATTAGATTGTGTAGGATTAAGCTACTGTACGTCCCAAATCACGTCATGCATACATTAACTCACACACACACAAACGCACACACACAAATCTCTGCATGAAGCTCTGTAATCCAGAGGAGCTATTTTTCTTCTTCTTTTTTTTTTTACTCCACTGGGAACTGAAGAGAGAAAAAAAATGCAGCTTGGAAATGTCAAATGTAGAATACGGAAGACAGCATGAAGGAGAAGACTGACAAGAAGAGAGGCTCAGATTACAGAAAGCAGAAATGGAGGAAGAGGAGAGAGGAAGAAGAAGAAGGAGGAGGAGGCGAGAAATAAGTAGAACTGATTTGGTTTGATCGCAAACGTCGCACGCATGCAGTTTGGAGCAGAAAAACAGCAGAACAGACAGGAGAGTGGCAGCGGTGTTCTGCACGTCGCATGCAAACACATTTTCATTTCTCCCCTGATCATCATCCACCCAGATTCAGCCCGTTGAATGAAGTTCTGAGTTCTGGGAGATTCAGCTGCTGCAATGTAAAATATGTGACTATGCGCTGGAATCTGCAGATGTTTCTGTTCCAATTTTGGAAAATACATTTAGCAGGAGATGCTCGTCTCTGCGGCTATGTGTCCTAATTGTTGCACACACACACACCCCCCACACATCTCTTTCTACTTCTGTTGTGTGCTGCTTGAAGATGGTCTCATGAGGACATGATGCACTTAGCTGTTTTCAAGAGGGAGCTAAAGAAATAATGAAACAGAGGCAGAGAGGAGGCACTAAAATTTAGAGGAAGGCAAGACTGAGGGCTTACAGTAGCTGAGCCTCGTGACTGACAGGCTCTTGCCTTTTTATTACACAGACAGCCTGCCCTCCTTGTGTGATTTGTGTCCATTCAGAAAGTGAGGAGAGAATACAGCGGGAGTCCATCCTGACGGCACAAAAGGGGTTTTGAGGAAATGGTCGACCTCGTGTGTGGATGAATCTGTGAGTCATTGGAGAGGTTTTTGATGTGACTCGATCATCGTGGGTCAGAGGTTTGACCAAATACTTTATGTAATGGGTTATGTAACAGTTTGTGTCGACAGCCATTTTGCATCTTCCCCATTTGTACAGTTCAGACCTGGAAAACTGTGATAAAGACGCGAGGAAGCTTCAACTTTAATTATTATTGACCTACAAGGCAGCCATTAAATGGTCTTTTAGTCAAAAGGAAGCAGGCAGAGGTGTAGTGGTGCAGGTTTATGGTGTAAACTGTCATTAAAGGATTGCCATGGTGAAGATCGAGATACAGAACCTGACTTTGTTGTTGCGTTTCAGTAAATGTTGTTCAAATGTTGCAGCTGCCGGCCGCCACTTTACCCCCCTCTATTGCAGCTTTTAGCAGCTTTTAATTATACATCACCCTCGGAGTGGAGAGATGCGAGGGGAGAGAGAGAGAGATGGATGGATGGAAATGAGGGATGGGAGGAGAAGAAAATAAAAAGGGAGTTTGAAACAAAGATTATGGAAATACAGAAAAACGGAAACAAAGCAACGAGCAAATAAATGTAAGGATGAAAGATGGATCAGTCAATGGGGACCAGCAGATGGAGAGATTAAAGACAAAGATGCAGCGAGTAAAATGCAGGGCGGGAAGAATGTTTTCAAAGATGAGGCGAGAGAGACAGAGAAGGAAAAATGAGACAGATAAACCGGGCAGACATGACTTCATTGTAACCCGTTTTTTATCCGTCCTCCATCTTTATCGTGGGTGGAAACAAATCATGAGAAACAAGCTGTGTTGAACAGATAAAAAAACGAGCGACACTCGTCTTTCCTCGTCTGTTGTCATCCCCTGTTCTTTTATCCTCCGTCCTCGCTTTCTTCACGTCTGTTCTCATGTATGTTTTAACACCGCTCATCATATATTTATGTTCTGGTCAAGTAAGCGGCTGCCACGGAGAAGCAAGCTGTTTGAAGAATGTCACAACACAAAGGCTAAATCTGCTCCAAAAGCTTCTACTGTGTGTTGTTTGGATTGGACCTTTGGTTTAGTTTAGTCTGTTTTCCTTTGTTTGTTTCCCCATGAGCAGCTTAAAGGTTGTATCTTATTTCCACACTCTGATAATATCATGTTTTATTTATCAGTTTATTGCAAGGGTTCTTTATATAATGCTGGAGTCAAACAAGGGAACCCAACTGTTTTTATACCTGCAAAAAATGCAAATATTGTATTATTTTGCAGCGATTTCACCAGAATTCATGACATATTTGGTACTTTTGGTAACTTTGGAAAGTTTATAACAGTCAGATTAACCTGCTAAAAGGGCACCCGGACAAAAATGAGCAGCTGGGCCTCTATTAACAACCTGCTCCTCCCACCGTCTGTGCTTTTGTTAATAAAGTTGGTCACAGATTTAGAGTGTGCCATTTGCCGGTGAACTAATGAAACGCAAATTCATTAAAAAATATGCCACAAGCAAGTACAACAGTGAAATAATGAAGGTCATGACACTATGTTTTGATACAGAGATCCTCATTGAGATTTGGTAATAAAAGCCTGATTCGCCTTCAGGCTTGTTTATATCAATGCCACTGAAAATTTTCAAATCAGATTCTGAATCTGAACCCAACAGGTGTGTTTTGCCATCCCAAATGATCACACTCAGCTTAGACACCAACAGTGAGGCTGAGTTTAAGAGCTGATTGGTGTAACCGAACAGAACAACGCTGATAAATTGAGTGTAAACTGCACAAATCTAATCATTCAGGGCTGGTAAGACATTCTAGCTGCATCTAAGTCGCCGTGAAGTTGGGCAGAGATGACATGGATGCAGAGCTGCACGGAAAGTAGAGGATGTTGGAGTCATGTCCACTATTTCAATTTCAAACAGACCACCGCAATAAAACATGACTGCGAGGCTGCACTGCATCCTCTGCAATACCTGCACATGACTGTTTTGGTTAACATTTTCAAATCCTCGCTAAATGAGAGGTAAAAGTTTCGCAGGCATTTAATCGAAACCAAATCAATGATCAAATTTAGAAGAATCGACCTCTTGGTGGCACTACTAGAACAAAAGTCAGAGGAATAAGATTCATCATCTGGAAACCACAAATACCTGCACAAAATCTTCTTTCTTGTAAATGTCAGGCTATTTCGATTCAGTTCAGTATAATTTATTGCCATGAATATCAGGTTAGCAGTGCTGCCGAAGCATGAAGCATCGTGTAATTCAAATAGAAATAAAGAGAAAATGAACAGGATGAAATAAAGTACATGAGAATGGCAGAAAAAAAGAGGTTGTCATCTAGTTCTGTGCAATTTGGGAATTTAAAGGTGCCTGCCATTGGGAACAACTTCGGGTTCAGTGTCTTGCCCAAGGACACTTGGAGGGGCAGGGGATCGAACCGCCAACCTTGTGATCAGTGGACAACCCGCTCCACCACCTGAGCCACAGCTGCCCCAGGATCACCAGAGTAATGAGATGTATACTCAAGAGACCTTGAATACGTACAGTACAGTATGATGAGATGCAAGATCTTGAGATGTTTGACACTGAAGCACAGATGCTAGCAGCTGATCCAGTAGTTGTTGAGACATTTCAACCCAGTCTCCACAAAATCACATTCCTATACATCAAAGTTCATTCTTAATTACTCTTTTCTAAGCTGTGATGCGGTAGGAAAGGCGGCCAGTTTGAAAGAGCAACAAAGTCAATGTAGGTGGGTTGGTTGGCGGCACAAACCAGACATGGGACTTTTACCTAAAAGACCAGAGTTTGCATCCTGTGATGGGCAAGAAACCATCAAGTAAATAATTATTTTCACTTGCTTTCTGGTTATGGGTTAGGAAAATATCACACTTTGTTCAGCACCTCTACATGTTGGACGCTTGGTTAAGGTTCTGCACCAAAACTACTTGGTTAAGGTTCCAAAAAATGGCATGGTTTTGGTTAAAATACTACTTTTTCACAACATGCTTCAAGCGTCTATTCTATTTTTTGGGTTACCAGGGTGACAAGTCCCACCCCATCTAATGTATGATTGGTTGGTTGAAAAACAGCAACAGTAAAGCAGCAAAATAAAAGACCAATTAGAAATATGTCATAAACAAACCAGCGGGAAACATAGTTCCAACAAAAGCAGTTAAGTTGGATAGGAAGGTAATTTTGCAAAGACTGGGTTGGACATTTCTGTCTTGATCCAAGTTGTTGAGTAACTGACAAATAGACATTGCCATCCCTTAACCACAAAGTTAGAGTGGTTCAAATCAAGTAAAGGAGTAAAGTACAGAAGTAAAAGAACAAATAAGTGCAGTTTCTAAGCATTTTGGGCCTGTGCGGTTCTGAAGCCATGGGGCAGTTCTCCACTGTGCTCAGTTGGAAATCCAGACTCTACAATTTAAAATGAAGTTCTTTGGGTTTGGACAACATTTTCCTCTATAGTATGAGTTTGTGATGCTCAGTGCATTACAATCTAAACTTTAGGTTAAAGGAAAGCAGTTCGAAAATGAATATAGTCAGTAGCGGTCCTCACAAATCTAGACAATCCACTGCGGTGTCTGAGTGTAATGCCACCTTGGGTTGATTGACTGGCATTAGCAGCTCAAGGTGAGGGCTTTTAAGCAGTGGGATATATATATTGCCATGCCAACCACTGCCAGGCCTGCATGCGGCTGCCTGCCAAAGGCTTTCATTCATACGCTCACACACATACACTCTCATCCTAATTCTCTCTTTGCCCCTGGCACAGGAAAACCTACCACTCCTCTCTTTCTCCTCTCATCCCTCCATTCAGCTCCCAGGGTGGCAGCAGTCACCAAATGTAAACCACTTCTCCTCCTCAACCTTATTTGTTTTACTCACCTTCCTCCCCACAACCGACATTTACTCCCCTGCCCTTTCCTCTCCCTCTTGTGTTTTCTCCCATTAATTCATCGGTCTTCCTGCCTCACCCGTCCTCCGTTCATTCTTCCCCCCTCTCTTTCCATTTACCGCCCGCCCCTGAAACCTATTCATCTTCTTCCGAAACCTCCTTCTGTGTCCTCTTTCGCACCCGTCTTTTATCCATCGCTCACAACACCTGCGCAAGTGTGTTTATAACCTGGAGGTCACGAGAGGTTTTTGTCTTTGTCCATCAGGGGAAATTAGAGAGAGGAGAGTAAATGAGCTGCAGAGAGTATTACTGTGCAGCAAGTGGCACTGTAATATATGGGAATTATAAAAGTTAATGCTACTGATCGTACAGTTTCCCAGCTGCATTAATAATAATAATAATCTAACCTTCATTGATCCCCTTGGGGAAATCTCTTCTGTGCATTTGACCCATCCTTTTCAAATTTAACTATACATACTAGGAGCAGCGCCCGGGGAGCAGTCAGGGGTGCTTGCTCAAGGGCCCACAGTGGTGGTGACTGGGACAAGCAGTCGCTCTCACTTTCCCACCTCAACCTCTTGCCAGTCCGGGGGCTCGGTGACCCACCGGTTACAAGTTCGCTTCACAAACCACTAGGCCACCACTGGATTTTAACATCCATGTTGATGAGACTTAGATACCCAAATAAACATTGACCCAGAACAAACACACTCCCTCATGCAAATGGAAATCCCAAATGTCACTGGCCTACCCCCGCAGGAAAATGCACCCCACCACATGGCAAAAACATCCAACAATCAGGAACATCTTGACAACATGACAATGTCCCAAGATGTTGATTTGACCTTCAAACTTCCTAGACCCCATTCTGATCAAGCATCAACAGGATGCAGTGGAACAAGTTTGATTGACAGAGGCCCCACTGCACGTCCTGGTGCCAGACCCCATAGGACACCCTGAGAGGTCCTCTTGTCCATGCCCAATGGTTCAGAGCGTTTTTGACCACATAAGGGGGACCAACACATTGTTAGGCAAGTGGTCATAATGTTATACCTGACCGGTGTATTAACTCATAGTTTTTCCCCACTAGAGGACAGTGCAGTAAACTGTTTCCCATTTACCCATTCTGCGTTACAGAGCAACATTGGCATCAATTTGTTGTCATGTGCATATACCGCGATAAAGACTTCAGTGTGACTGGTTGACTGCAAACGAGTGTAATTTCAAACTGGGACTAACTACGATATTATTCCTACATCTCACTGCAGCATCTGTTGGCAGTTTTCATGGCTTAATGTACATTTACTCGTGATAACAGATATAAACAAAGAATTGGGCATAGGGCTACACCGCTACCAATTAATTTAAAGTCTCAGACCCGATTTCGATGTAAGGATGGGGCTCCTGGCTTTCTGTAGCTAGTTCCTAACTATTGTATGTTTGCAGCCCTGCATGTAGCATATAGTAGATTTATTGGACCATTGCCACCAAAAACAACATGATGACAGTAGCGAGACTGAACGAAACAATAAAGGTGCAGACCGAACAACCAAAACAAGTAGCTGAAAGATGCTACAATGGACTGTGACAACTATGAGTTATTTAAACCGTAAGTACAGCTCCAAGCATGAGGGAAATAATAAAATAAGACACTCAAACTTGCTTTTTTTCGCCTTTGTCCTTCATCAGTCTCCTCCTTCCTTTAAAGCCACTCTCCTTTTATTGCCTCTACAGTGTTACAGAAACTGTGCACTCACAGGATCAGAACATTTAAAAAAAATCATCATTCCTTCTTTCGGTCTGTTTATTTTAGTTTCTGTCCTTTGCATACAGACGGCTCTCTCCAGTTTACCCTTCACCTGCTATCCTCCTCCCTGTTTGTATTTACTGACCATTAAAAACTGTAAAGTCGTCTCTGCACTGAGCTTTATTGGCAATGCATTTATGGCATGCTGCAGAAATCAATAATGACAAGCCACAGAGTACACTAACAAGTGCTTATAAAAAGAGCAAGCAAGCCTGTGTGTGTGTGTGTGTGTGTGTGTGTGTGTGTGTGTGTGTGTGTGTGTGTGTGTGTGTGTGTGTGTGTGTGTATACACACAATAAATATATATATTTACAGTAGATAAGTCTGAG
>OMNN01028882.1:0-14295 GCA_900302755.1 Chromis chromis
CACCTTAATACAAGGCAGTTGGACACATCAAAGAACTTTCTGACAGTGTAGGTATTTCTACAGTCTCACCATTAGTGCAGTTAAAAATAAACTATTGTGGTCAACATGTTTTGTTGTAGTCTGTTGGTTACTGAAATTCTTGTATGCAAAGCTGCCATTTTGGCCAGAATATAACACAAAAGGGAAGTTCAGTGTATGTCCCACATAGAACCAGTTCACCCTCATGGTCAGAAGTGTGCTAAGTGAACTGGCCCTTTAGATTAGATTTCTGTTTGTTCAAATACTAAAATGGACTCATGTAAATGCTTTCTGGATGGAACACTAAAAATGATAAGAGAAGAATTATCAAGGAGTGGCAAAAATAGATAAGAATCATTTCCTGGTGAACTAAATTTATTGACACTTTATTGACACAATAAATGATTGCTTGCTCTTTTCCACAATGTTCCAGAGACAGACTAACCAACATTGCAAATCTTAGAGGGGAAAACAGAGTGGCATTTCAAGCTCTGCTTGTTGCAGAATTTGGCTGTGTTTGCCTGAAAACTGGCCAGCTGAATCTATGGACATTGCTTTCTGAACAGTTTGCGAGTGGGAGGATCTCAAAAGTAGGGCAATGGGATAAAGGAAGACCATGATGATATTGGTATTTATTCCCAGAACAGTGTATATGAATTTGAAGGCACTCAGATATCTTAACATGACATCATTTCTCAAGGTTAGTGGGACACGAGGACTGCAATATCATATGTTGTCTAACAATAATAAATATCTCTGCTGACATGAAAAAGAAAAGTAATTAACCAAATTTAAAGCTCTTGAGTGTAATGTGGGAAAAACATCAGATGCTGTGTTACAAACTAAACCATAGTGTTTCTAGGTAACGTGGAGGCATGACATCATGAAGCATGGCAAACAAAAAAACAAAAAATCCCAGAGTGCGAAACTGCCAAAAAACAATGATCACTGGAGAGAAGCCTTCCTGAACTGTTCCAGCAGGGCTAGTTCTGGTAAAAGTAACTTATTTACTTAATGTGTTAATTAGCACAGTGGCATCATGGAAACAAACGATTAAACTGAGAATGAATCTGCTGCTGTTGGTGCTCATTTGGAACAGCAAGTCTAACTATGGACATAGCGACAATGTTTTGGGATCACCCTGAAAATATGAGTGTTGAGCCCTGGTGATAAATGTAGATCATAAAGTATGACAAGGACTCTGCACTTATTTGTTGAAATGGAAAGGTTGTTTAAGTCACAGGGACTCAGGTGTTTTCAAATAAGACCTGATTTATCCAAGAGTGTCAAAAACACATATGGACTGAAACATGGCTACTTCTGTGTGTTGATGTGTGATGATTCAGCTGGTGTTCGACGCCAGAAGAGCTGCTATTCCTGGAAAGAGTGAAAGAGCAAAAAAAGAGGAGTGAGCGGCTTACCGCACAGCTGTCTCTCAAGGCATCAAACTTGCGTTGTATCTCATCTCTGTGTGCCTAGGAGGCATGAAAAGAGAGACAGAGGGACAGATTTCACTCCCTAAATTATATAACATCAAAGGAGACATCGTCTTCCAAACTCCTTTACTCACTCTCACTTACTCTGAGCACAGTTATCTCCTCCTCAGCCTCTGCAGTGGTCTCCTCCAGCTCAGTCTTGGCCTGCTGCAGTTGGTTCTCCAGAGCATGGCGAGCTGCCTGCAGGTTGCTGATCTGAGATTCCCGCTCTTGCAGTGACAGGGTCAGCTCTGTCACCTGACGCTTAATCTCCAGCTTTTGTTCCTCATTCTCTAGCCCAATCTACAAAGGTAGACAGAAAGGGGCCGTTCAGGATCAGGAGATAGAGGAGGCAATTCACCCCAAGGAGCAGTCAAAGACATGCTGACATGACACAGCATTCCACAGGGATGAGAGAGCATTACACCTGACACCTTGTTCTGACTCTACCTCCATTTGTTGTGTTGCTATTTTCTGTTACATCTGAATTAAAAACAGCAAATAAGATTTTTATTGTCCAGTACTACAATATTACAGTGCCGCATTTGCATGGCTTATGCAGGTAGATGATCAGTACCAGTGATTCAGAAGTTCTGCAAATGCTTTCTAGCCCATAAAATGAACTTTTTCTCTGTCGTCTGCATGACAGTACTAACATTCCAATACAGAGCCATACGCTACATTTATTCATGAACATTAAATCAAATCTTCTCTACTTTTTTTAAACACTAAATTTAGTAGCTAGAGCCTATATATCATCATCTAACAACTAATGTATAAGCTGCCCCTGCTTCCGCATGGGGTCATGATGCACTATATTTATTTCCTCGGCATAAATTCAGAGAAGCAATGATGCACAGGTGTATTTCTGCTATTTGGAGCCAGTACAGATGGAAGAGGTCTAGTGCTCAACTTCATCTACTTAGCCTTTAAAAGTGTTGTCTGTTATGCTTAGAAATACACTTTGTGCAGATACTCCATAGTACTTACTTTTAAATTGCTTGGTATTGAAACAGAAAAAGGCATAGAAATGAGCGATTGTACTGGAACTGACACAACAGTAAGAAATAAATTGGGTACAGGGTGAAAGCAAAGAATGTTTGAGTGTCACACTTGTGGGAAAGCTTATATCCACGAATCTATCAACACATGAATCATGCTTAATAACCCAGCTTTTCACTCTGCCCCTATAATATCTCCTCACCTCTCGGAGCCGAGTTTCCAGCTCCATCACGCGGCTCTTATTGCTTTGCTCTTGCTGACTCATTTTCTCTAGATGCTCCTCCAGTTTAGCATTCTGGGCCTCCAGCTTCCCAGCCTGAGACTCCAGGTAGAACTTCTGCTGGCGAAGCTCAGAGATCATCTCCTCCTGGGCTTTCCTAAAAAAGACCACACATCAACATGAGGAAAAGGTTTAATAGGAGGCTATGCAACACTCCCAAGATAAAATTATGGACATTCCAGATATTATTTTGCACAAACTGCGTCCTCTTTAACCAGTGTCTTGCCCTTCATACTTGGGATAACAATAAACGGCCACAGGATAACATATTTGTAATGCATTTAATGTTGCTGTCAAGCAGAATAACAAAGTGTTGTGTTTAAGTACTTACATGTTTTTCTGGGTGTAGATACTGCTGTTGGCTGCCATTTTATTGGCCTCTGACAGCTCAGAAATTCTCTGTTCCAGGCTGTTCATCTTTGAGTCCATAGCATTTATGGTCTGAATAGAAATTTTGGACACTATTACTTGTGTTTAATTAAACATTTAGTTACATTTTCACATACTGGCTTTAACTGGGTTCAGATTAAGGATAATTTTTTTGTGCTGTACAATAGTATTATTTCAAACCTGAAATCTGTGTCAGTATGGTGTATGTTAAAATACGCCTGAAATAGTGTTGTTTCCAAGCTGGTCAGTTCTTACCGCCTTCTGTTCACTGATGATGCTGCACTTCTCCCGCACCTCCTCCTCATATTTGCTCTGACTGGACTCCAGCATCTCCTTATCAGCCATGTCCGCCTTCATCTGGGCCTCCAGCACCTGCTCAATGCCAGGCAGCCCACAGAACCATAACCAGGATATCACTTAACAGGACAGAGACTGGTGTGAAGATGACATACTGTAGATCTCCCGAGCATAGAGGATACCCACAACTCACCCAGCTACACAAAGGCCACACACATAGCACTTTCTGTGAGTTCATTAGGATATACCTGCCTGTTGTTTTACATAGAAACAGTGTCTGCAAACATCAATGTGTTTATGTATTGGGAAATCAAACCTTTATCTTGTCTTCATAGAGCTTTTCCTTCTGTTTAAGATGAGTCTCCAAACGCTGGGCCGTAGCTTGGGTCTCTCGCAGATTCTCCTCCAGCTCCTACACAAAAACAAAAATAGGTTATCAACAGCATACTAATACCAGGGGCCATGCTCGCAATAGGCTAAAAGTAGCATAAAGTACTTTCTAAACCATTTTTGTTATGAAAGTATTTCATCACAAATGAAAGCTCATATATTTGCTGTAAGTTAGAAGTAGTCCAAATGACTCCTAAATCACTAACACCTAATCACAATCAGTGAGGGTTCCTGCTTCTAATGTGCCTTATCCTGTTTTGAAATATAATTATAATGAGTGTTTATTAGCTCGGCTGTGGGGGATTTTGATTGTGGTGGAGTCTTTAAGAGATTCAAAGTCTTCCTCATCACACAGGTGTTTTTTTTTTATGCCTCCAACAGTATTTGAAAGGCAGCGTTCATAAGCCAGTGTAGCACTTTGTTAAATATATAAAACCAGTGACATAAAATGCATTAAATAAATATTTGTGACTTTTAAATATGAATAAATGAATACCAGTCCATTTATTTGTTGCCACTGATGCAGTAAGTAATCAAGTTCATGAAACATCATCATCTATGCCAATAATTTCAACACCCCCTCTTCTATTTTTGCCGCACTCTTCACTGGCCTTTTTTACAGCACAGATTCAGGCATGATGTAGCAAGAAAATGATAGGTGGACCTGATATACAGTAATAATAATTCTTGTAAGTTGTCTTCATTCTAACACAAAGTTTCTCTCATCAGCTTTGAGATACAGTCTTAAGAGGACGCTATTAGCTACAAAGCTTTAGTGCTATTTAGTGCCAAAAAAAAACTTTATGAAGCTAAATGAAAATTTCCTACTTTCTCCCCTGCGCACCCACACAGTCGTTTATCACTGATAGACCTCTGATCAGGTTTAATCTGGGGGTAAGGATGCAGGATATTAAATGAAGTGTCTAAATTCTGCGCAGTGATACTGCAAAGATAATCATAATGTATTTGTCCCACCCTAAAATGTGCAACAACACTATCCAGAGAAGTGAGACAAAGATGTCAATCAAGCACGCTTTGTTTACGCCCACACTAATAAGGGAAACTAATTAAAAATACTTGCTGTCGTTGTATCATGGCTGCGTAGGGGTTTTAAAATGAGACAGTGTTATGTAAAATGAATTATTGTATGTGGTACCATTGTGGCCCGTGTCTATAAAAATAACACTTTACATTCAAAATCATGCATAAATACGGTGAATGATAAACCTTTCAGAATGAATATGTAAAATTGCACTTCCTCTGCAGTGATGACAATGAGCTATGTTTATCTCACACCTCATCTGATTATTTTCGCTCCACACAAGAGATGAAAGGTGAGGTACCAGAATCTTATCTGCCATCTGCTGAATCTGCTGGGCCTTGCTCTGGATCTCATCCTTCAGTTTAGTCTCCCGGCGCTCAACAATCTCCAACCTTTTCACCTGGTTCTCAAGAGTCTTCCTACCATCCTGCAGACAATGAACAAAAGTTATGCACAGAACTCGACTGAATGTTTTTTTTTTAGTTTTGACAATGCAACCTCAGGTCAAGAAAATCCATAGTTAAAAACATCTTTTTTGCTGTTCAGACATTATAATGCAATTACTTTTAAAATTTCCACTTCAATGTAAAGGCGACAACATACTGTAGCAATTAGTGATGTACCTCTGCAATGTTTATAGCACTTATTTATTATTATTATTCCAAGTGTCTCACAGTGGTTCCATAAAGCTTGTTTGCATTCATGCGAGATGGTGTGAGAGGTCTTTGGAGCCTTGTAAATTTGACCCTGTGCATGTTTTCGTTCCTCTAAGGCTCCTATCAAATCTACCCTAAACTATTTACCAAATTTACATGTCGAGTGCTTGATGTAAAGTGCTGCTTTAAGAGAACTCATATCATCTACTCTCAAAAATAAAGTATGTTCTATATGAAAAATGGTAAATGGTCTGCACTTATATAGCACCTTTTTCTACCTTAGTGGTACTCAAAGCGCTTTACAATGTGTTTCTCATTCACACACATTCACACAACAATGGCGACAGACTTCCATGCAAGGTGCCTGCCTGCCGCTGGGAGCAACTTGGGGTTCAGTGTCTTGCCCAAGGATACTTCGGCATGCGGAGGGGCCGGGGATCGAACCGCCAACCTTGAAATTAGTGGACAACCCACTCTACCACCTGAGCAACAGCCGCCCATTTGACTGTGATTATGTAACTAATGACACTGCACAAACAAATATATATAAGGCATATGTATATTTGTGGCATAATGCTACTGAAGTCAGTGGGTGGTGTGACTAAGCCACCATACAGTGTTCTGATACTTGACACACAATGTTAAAAAGGATGAGAGGTTTGCCTGCTGGTATCGGCTTGCCTGCACATTATGGTGAGCCGAGAATTGTTAGAGTTTTAGACATTCCTTGTTTGCTAATATGAGATCTACAAACTTTTATTATTATATATTATTAGTAATACAAAAGGCAAAATTTGCATAAAATTTCATATTTAGAGATACTTTTTTCTGATACAAGAAATGGATACAAGGCCAAAACAAAACACTAAAGCCTAATAGGAGCAGTTAGTTGCTAAAGTAAAGTAAAATGAAATAAGATTTTTTTAAATTTTATTTACACAGCTATAGATTTTTTTTTTAGTTTTCGTTAAATTTAGATGTTAAGACAATTTACCAAATTAATTTGACCTGTAAGAAAACTGCACAGAAACAGTTTGTATTACAGCAGATGCAGGAGCTCTAAGCCACCAGAGAATCAATTAGCAAAATGTCATATTCAGCCTGATTAGCTTCATATCACCAGTCACAATACTGTTTTCCTGTTTAGGACCACATATTGTCTGTACACAATGAATACAACAAGATTATTAGCAATATGCTTAACTTACTAGAAAAAAAACTTAAAAACCCTACTAGCAAACATGAATTTCAAAGACAGTCAAAACAAAGTCAAAAATAATTTATGGCTTCCACCACTGGGTGAAAAGACCTGCAACTGGCTAAAATCTCCTGTCACAAAGCTAGGCTTAGTAAATCCTGAAATTTGAACCAAGAGAAGGTGCTGAGGTCTAGTTTCCCTTTCAGATCACTTGAGCTACATTATGCTGACAGGTTAATATGTACATTTTGCCAAAACAATGCCAACAAATGATACTGCCAACCACAGCTGGACTAATGATTGTGAAAGTTTGTGTCTTTGATTTTTTGGCAGCGGGACATCAATGCAACTTTTTTAATAAGCTGAAATAAGTTTTAGTTTAGTTTTACCTTTTTACCCTGCATCACAAAGACAGGACAGTGACATAGATCCAGGATATACACAAATCACATGAACACAAAGGCTATCTGACATGCTAGCATGCCATCACAGCACAAGTGTTCCTGAGGAGGTGTAAAAACATGTTTACAAGAGAACATATGGGCTCTTTGTGCTTTGCAAATACCCAAGACAGATTTATTTATGCAACACTTTTGACAAAAATGTTTAGCATGTTGCAAAGCAACAAACGACATGATACACAGAAAAGAAAGAAGAAACGGACAGAAAGCCAGAACAATTATAAGCAGGTAGATGTGTACAGTGTGCATGATGCAGACCGGAGGTGTGTATGTACCTCAGTCTCACGGAGTCGTCTGCGCAGGCTGTCACTGGAGTCTTCCTTGTTCTGTAGCCTCTCTAGATCTCGTTCCATTCGCTCTTTGGCCACTTTCATTGTCTGAAGGAGGTCTGTAGCCTCTGCACTGCCCTTTATCGCCTAGAGGTTCGAAGATCAAACATCAGCCAAGATATGTACATTTGTGAATATTATTTACCCTTAAATTTAAAAGAAAGTGTACATTAACCTCTTTAAATGTATAAAATCTAATGTCTAATCTGATACAAATAGCAGTGTATAATAAAAATCAGATAAACAGCTACCAGTAAAATAAGTGTGTATAATAACAAATCAAATACATGGAATGAATCATTTACTGTGTGTAGAAGCATTACCTGGTTAGTTGTCTAAACAACACTGGTGGCACAAGGTTACACTGCACTGTTTGCAGATTATTTCATAAACTTGTTCACTTTCAGTCAGAAGTAGACTTATGGCATGTGGGCTCAGTCAGCCTTGAATATCAGCACCACAGCCCTCGTGTACTCTTGGCAAAACGGATGGTACTTTTAAATATTCATCTCCAGGAAAAGACAATTAGAGTGAAATTATCTTTACTAATGAGGCAAAACGGTTTGATTGCTGATAATTAAGCAGTAACTCCAGTTTTAAAAGACAGCTTAATTGTTCTCTGGCCATAGACTAAATCTGACAGTAGTCTACAGTTTAGGAGACAGAGAGAGCAAGAAGGAGGTCAGGAAGGGTAAAGAGGGCGTTTAGACACTCATCTGAAAGTGTGAAATGCTGTTACATCTCTTGCATTTGGGAGCACAAGCTCAGATAAATTATTCATTAATCTTCCCAGCAAAAATATTCTACCTTGCCAAGCTTCTCTTGAAGATCCTGGATTTTGGTCTGCTGCTCAACATTAGCCTATAAAGAAAAATACAGTCATTTTGAAAGTGTCCTTGTCTACTAATACTTGTCATCTAACCACACAGTCTTATCACAGATTACTACCTTCTCCATCTTGGTGATCATCTCCTCTGATTCTGCTTTGCCCTGCTCTTTTGCCTGTAAAGATATAGGAGAGTCAGTAAGATATCACCCAGATATTACTGCATAATGGGAAGTAGAAATTTAATAAAGACAATAAGTTACACATTTATATATCATGATAGTTTCGTATTGTCACTTAATTGTGAATAGCACAATGTGTGTCACAAAACACATCACTTTTTTTTTTTTTACCATGACCTATGAATCATTATGAACTTTAGTTACAGTGTGGACCTTCTGCATCCTATGCTGGTAGTCTGCAGCCTTCCTCTTCAGTTCCTCGCTGGCCTGTCGAGACTCTTTCAGCTCAGCCTCATATAAGTCGCTACGGCGACGGGCAGCAGACAAGTCCTCCTCCAGTTGTCTGATAGAAACTCGCATCTCCTCCAACTGGGCATGATATTCCTGCACAAAGAAAACAGAAACATTAGATGAGGGATACTAGGAGAGGACAGGAAAGGAGACATCTACTACAAGTACCCGGGATAGGATGCTGTCTTTTACATTTAAAAAAAAATTCTAAGCACTTTATCCAGGTAACATGACAATATTTGTTTAGATGCTATTCATGGTGACCTTCTAGCGGTGCAGAACATTTTGCAAAAATTGCAAGAGTAATTACCAGCTCTACAGTAGCCTCAGTGATCTCTGATTCAAGCCTGAAGAAAATGTCCTTGTTAGAAACCACTGCATCATTCATACCACTCAGAGTCACACATTAATAACTCAGCAGAATAAAACTCCACATATAGTGGAGGTAAAGAAAAGGTAAATATGTAAACAGTCGATGAACAGAGAAAAGTATGTGGAGAGAAAAAAAAGTGGTTCAGCCAAAGTCACTTGCACATGCCTGTTAAACAGTAATTAGTCACAGCCTAACAGATCTAATTTCAACCACCTCATCTGCTTACAGGGCACATCAGCCTGTCTGTCAGTCTAATAAAAAGTAACATCCCTCTGCATCCAGGGAGACTGATGCTCAGCCGACACAGATTAGAACAGATGAAGCAGACAGCATCAGACATGGTGAAAACGATGCTAAAATAGTTTTGGTGAAGTGGAACGAGGAGTGTTACATGTGTAACTCCACTATCACCAAGTGATTGCTCAAAGGGGGATTGTTGGGTTTCTCTTTAATAATGTCAGATCTTGACTTTACTTTGGCTCAGGTGGTAGAGCGGGTTGTCCACTGATCGTAAGGTTGGTGGTTTGATCCCCAGCCCCTCCGCATGCTGAAGTGTCTTTGGGCAAGACACTGAACCAGGCAGGCACCTTGCATGGAAGCTCTGTCCCCATTGGTGAGTGAATGTGTGATTGAGAAACACATTGTAAAGCACTTTGAGTACCACTAAGGTAGAAAGGCGCTATATAAGTGCAGACCATTTACCATTTACAAAATAGAGAAACCTTCTTACCCTCATTGCCAGCGGACTGGTGCTGTAATCTACCGGCTGACAGTGGAGGCTGTAGTTTGAGAGCCACGCAGTGACCAGGAACTGAAAACGTAAAACAAGCAACAGCTGAAGTGAAATAAGGACAACTGGAAATGTTTTAAAGTTGTCTGTTTTCAGTCATAATGTCATTTTTCCTGTGAAAACGGAACAGAAAGCACACCTCATAGCACATGTACGCAGACAGGCCAACCATGGCGAAGTTGTAAACAATGAGAACTACTTTGAGGTCAACAGGTTCTCTGTGTTTCATCAGACGAGGACCGGCCCACACCAATACAAGGTAAAGCAGGAAGATGAGCGCCACCGGGACGGGGGAGTATACCAGCAGCCACGGGTCTGTCCTCTTATCTGCAGGATAATACAGCTCTATGTCAGGGACTTTTAGGGAATTATTCACAAATTAACAAATAAAATGACAGAAAGCTTCTCTAGCTCGAGGTCTGAGTTTTAGAAGCTGCCTTGATTTGACCAAACTTTCATTACTGACTTGTTTTAGTCTGCTCAAGGTTACACGATTTGTGAAACTGTGTTTGCGCCTTCAGTAAAGAAAATTCAGTAAAAAAAAGATTCATAAGCCTCAACTTGGGGACAACAAATAGTGTTTTCTTCTGACATGGATTGTAAACAACCAATCATGCTCTCATTCACTTTATTTTCCTGCATGTGTTTCCTGTTAGTATTCATTATTTTAACTTTAACGATGCAAACATTATTTTAAAATGTAGCCTTTGTGTGGAGTCTTAGCATATGTTTTATTGTATTGTGTATGTATTCTGTGTTGACCTGCCCAGGGACTGCAGATGGAAATTAGCTATATATAACTGCTATAATCTGGTACAAAGCATCTCTTCTCTATGAGATTAATGTTATTTTCTGTACATGGTCCCTGTCAACTAAACTAAACTAAACTAAACTAAACTAAACATATTAGAGTTGACCAAGAATCATCAAAAAGCAGGTCTGCAATGAATTAGAAGCTGCTGGAAAAACAAGTGTCATTGCACATAGTGTTTTACATCAACATGAGCTGAGAGGCTGTCAAGCATGGTGGTGGCAGTATCATGCTATGGGGCTGTTTTGTTGCCAATGGAACTGGTGCTTTATATGAAGTAAATCGAATATAATGAAGGAGGAGGATTACCTCCACATTCTTGGATGCAGTTGGGTTTTCCAACAAGACAATGACCCCCTAAAGTGCTGACTTAGACTCCATCAAGACAAGTCAAGTTTGGACTGTGATGAAGAAACGAGTCTGTGTCAGAAAACCAACTAATTTAGCTGAACTGCACTAAATCACAACCAGAAGCTTGTGGACGGCTACCAAAAGCGCCTAGTTGAGATGAAAATGGTCAAAGGACATTTAACCAACTATTAGCATTGCTGTATGTCTATTTTTGACCCAACAGATTTTGTCATATTTCCAGAAGACTGATAGTAAATGTATGAAAGAACCAAAAAGCATGATTGTGTTTTAATGATTCCATCATGGAAAATTCCAAGTTATAGGAGTCATTGAAACTAAAGGCTGCCATGATTTGCAGGTCTTTACTAGCGTATGTAAACTTTTGTTCACAACTGTGTATGACCTGATTAGATTATTAATAGTGAAGCAGCACTGTGTCAGCAGCATGTTACTGTGCTAGTTTCTGCAGATGGAGCTACTTTGAACCAATTCGTATGCAGTTTTATTCACAAGGACAGCAGATAAATCTGAGGACTCGTCACGTTATTAAAGGGAGAAAAAAGTTGTGATGCACAAGTCTGTTTACAGTTTTTTGGTTTTCTCTAGTCTTTGATTTTTGGTAACATACTGGATCACTTGAACGTTCATTGAAATGAAACCACAACAGAGGTTTAGATGAGATAAGTCATTATTTGGTGGAACTATTAACAACTCAACAAGCGAAATGTGACCCAACAACATATCAGAAGGCAGCCTTTTGAAGTGCATAGAGGAATTGTTGGTACCAAAAACCGTGTTTCCACCAACCTGGTGCTAGTGCTAGTTCGGAGCCAGTGCCTGACTTGGCAACAGTTGTTTGTGTTTGTTGCCCCAGGTGCTAAAAACTGGTGCTTAGCAAGCACCAACTCTTTGCTGGGCCAGAGCTAAGCACAGAGTACATCAGGGGCTGGGGGTGGGGTTATGGTGACCACCAATCAGCGGTGGAAAGGGACACACAAGCGATAGTTTGTGTCCTTTTTCTCCAGGACGTCTCTGGTCCAATAGCAGATGTATTGGAATGACTCCTGGGACACACAGAAGTTTTGCACACTGTTGCAAGCTGAAATCCAGTACAATTGTGTCGCAGATACGCAGAATGCCGGCAGTGGGAAACAGGCGACCTCCGCATCGTGGACCTCCGCGGACCTTATCTTTATAAAGATGAACATCTTTAGAAAGATATTCATCTTTATAATGATAAACATAGATATTATTATCAACTTATTACGTTTGTTTAACCGCTATGTAATCGATACAAGCATAGCCGTTTTATGGTGACACAATGGCGTGGCTCCAACTTGGCTCCTGACCAGTGGAATAGCAAACCGGTTCTTAGGAGGAACGGGATTTGAACCAACTTAGCCCCGAATTAGCACTAGCTCCAAACTAGCTCCTGGTGCTTTTTGGTGGAAACACGGTAAAAGAGATTTTAGTCAGTGAGAAATTGACAGAATTAATTGAATATATATAAGACAGCAGACTTATTGTCTTTTCTGTACACAAACTGATCTTACTTACTGTCTTACTGGAATGTATGACAGCTATTTGCGACATCAGTAATGATTTGAGTTGTAATTGTAACTGTTGCATTCCTTTCCACTGAAACACCACTATTAAAAAAATGATTGGATTTCTGTTGCAGTCTGAGTCAAACAAGCCCGTTCCCCAACGTCTGGAGAGCATTATTTGTTGGTCGAGGCATCTCTGTAGCATCACAATGCCTCGTTTATGGTGGGATGTTGCGACATATTACACTTTTATCAAAGAATTGCAGCTCATGTGATTTGTATATCAGTAATCAACCCAGACGAGCCTTCTCCCAGCCAGAAAAACTTGTTAAAGCCAGAACAGCTGGAATCCACCGGTTTAATCTTTAACAATGTGTTAAATTTTAAAAGCAACCCAAGCTGTCAGATGGACTTGGAGTAGGAAGTGCAGTATTTCCCCTCTGACATGTGGTGAAGTGGAAGTATAAAGTAGCACAGAAAATGGGAATATTCAAGTAAAACACAAGCACAACAAAACTGTACTTAAGTGCCGTACTTAAATAAATGTACTTAGTTACTTTCCACCACTGGTACAAGCCACAAAGCGCTCATTGTGAGGCCAAACAGAGGAGCAGCTCCCACACATTTAGCAGACACACAAGGCTTTCTTTTACGCTGGTAATCTGCTGTACAAGTGCAAGGAGGAGATATGCAACGAAAAAAAAATGCACATGTGGGGGAAAACATAATTACTATCATACCTCCATTGTCCACTAGCCTCTGGTGCGCAGACAGGACACTTTGCCATGCAGATTCCATCTAGAAGCAGGAAGGAATTCAAAGATTTAGAAAAGAAAGAGTGAAAAACAGTCAAAGCTGTACCAATCTGCTCCCTGGTGCTTACCTTGCCAACGGTGCTTCAGCAGAGATCCTCACTGCCGGCGGGGAGTAAACCTTTGGACACTGTCTGGAACAGTTAGTCAAATAATTGCAGGCAAAGTTGAAGTTGCAGCACGCCCTGCAGCAGAGACACACTCAGATCCTCTGATAAATGAATGGAGGCCGAATGGAAGGAAACAGAACGGCACCGACAGATTCAACCTCAGCTCAGGAATCTAGATAAACCCGGTAACAATCTAGAACCGCCCTTCTTCCGAGCAACTTTGAATTAAGTAGAGACACTGCCGAGGAAACATCGATCACTTCCTGTTTGTTCTGCTTCAGATCATCTGGTGGCAGGGTGGAGCCACCAGGGGGCGCTGCTCACCGCCAACTGTGACCTGCAGGGATTTCTACTTTGAATCTGTTGCCGTGACAACATGGAATGCTGATTTATGCTCTATTAAATAAATACATGAATAAACTTAGTATTAAATAAATAAATATGGCTTTGAAAAAGGGAAATAAGTAATGTGGCATTATGAAAAAATAAAAAAAAATAAATGTGTCATGAAATAAATAAATAAATGTAATTATAAAAAGTGTCATAATTTTTTTGTAAATAAATAAATAAAAGTGGCATTTTAAAATTAAATTGTGCTACAATAAATACATTTAACATTATGAAAAAAGTGTCCTAAAATAAAAATCAAAAGTAAAATTAAGTC
>OMNN01028883.1:0-15633 GCA_900302755.1 Chromis chromis
GCAACATAATGTTAACCATTATGTTAGTCTGAGCAAGCTAAAGTTAGCCGGTATGTTAGTCTTAATAGAACAATGCTGATGTTAGTCTGAGCAAGATAATGTTAGCCAGATTGTTAGTCTAAACAAGATAAAGTTAGTCGGTATATTACTTCAAAGAAGATAAAGTTAGCCCATATGTTAGTCTGAATAAGATCATGTTAGCTGCTATGTTAGTCCAAACAAGATATAAGCTTGAATGTTAGTCTAAGCAAGATAACGATAGCTGGTATGTTAGTCTTAGCAAGATTATGTTAGCTGTTTTTTTAGTCTGAACAAAATAAAGTTAGCCACTAGCCTAAACAAGAAAATGTTAGCTGCACTAACCTAAATGAGATAAAGGTAGCGGCTATTGTTAGCCTGAACAAGATGTTTCTAGCTGCTAAATCAGACTAGACAAGATCAAATTAACTGCTAAATTAACCTTAACCGGACAAAGTTAGCCTAAATTATGTTAATGTTCTACAGTGCGTATATGATTAAAACATTAAGCTTAATGTTTATTAATATTCAAATGGCTGGTATTGTATGCACTGAATTGTGTTGAACAATTGAATGTAGTGTAGTGTAGTGAATGGCAATATTGTTTCTTGACACTTTGATGCCAGTGAAGCCCCTCAATGTCAGCCGCTATGTTAGAAGACAATGTTAGCTTCCACTTTACGCCAAACAAAATAACATCAGCCACTGTGTTAGCTTAATCTGGCTAACATTAGCTTTTGTGAACGTTGTGTGCGGAGTATGACTACAACAGATGCAACTGTTTATAAATTATATTTCAGGATATGAACATTATGACAACATTAGCAATATAAATTTATAAGTAAACTCTCAGTTTTAATTCTGTGTACAGATCTGGATGTTTGTCTTTGAGCTGCTTAAGTTTGAGATATTTTTTGTCAAATATAACTGACTGGTCATCTATAACTTGTCCCTGATCGTATACCCAAAAGCAAAATATTTGATATATTTC
The DNA here is from genome assembly GCA_900302755.1 of Chromis chromis. Classification (NCBI taxonomy): domain Eukaryota; kingdom Metazoa; phylum Chordata; class Actinopteri; family Pomacentridae; genus Chromis; species Chromis chromis. The sequence continues at coordinate 1,010 of OMNN01028883.1, forward strand.
TGCACTTGCTTTCATATATTATTATTACCCTTGGGTAACGTTAGCCCCAAAGAAAAGCCACTACTGTCACATTTTCACAATTAAGTGTCAACTTGGTGTTGAATTATCAGTTCTTGTGACGTTCTGTGTCGTGGCAGGATATTTCTGTCATTTGTCACCAGGTGCACATCATCAGGGAGCAGCACAGCTGGAAATCACTGATTACTTGGATGTAAATTGCAATCACTGAAAGAGGGGAAAAAGGACAATCTATAATGACAAAATTTGGATCTTGTAATTATGGTTTTATAAGTAAGACGTAACAATGAGATAAGGGCTCTGATTTATTTTATTTTTTTTGCAAATGCATAATCAATGAATACCTAAATAAATAATGAGATAGCAAACTTTTCTCAATTGAACATGAAAACAGCGATGTGGACATTATTTACATTTTTGGTCTCTATATGAAAAGTATTTTATGGAATTATTTGTCATTTAACAACGTCTCTGTTTTTACCTGCTGCTGCCTTTAAGTTAATATAAGTGATATCTGACTTATTCGGACAACATATTTGATCCCTTTATGTAAAGAGCTGGAAGTCTGAAAGGGGTTTTTGTTATTCATCTGGAAAATGTTGGTAGAAAAGTGATATTTTTTCCCCCCCTTCAGTCCCTGAGATTGACATCTAGCTCATGTAGAGGACCTGGACAGATAAAGGTTAGCAGAGCTTAGAAGTGAAGCCAGTATTGGATTCCAGAGTGAACTGGGTTTATTCAGTCCATCTGACTCACCGAAGCCCGGGAGGAAGCCTTCTTCATTCCTCTTCAGCCTCGGAGAGGCGGCAGACCCCCTGCTGAGTCTGGAGGAGTGGAAAAATGCAAGAACCTTGTCGTTAAATATTCATCAACCAACATACAAAGTCCCTGATTTATTCAAGCGTTGCTGATTGTTCTGAATAATGGCAGCAGGAGATTGAGGGGCACTTGTGAGCCGACATACAAACTACACTAACAAACTAAAGTGTGCAAACTGCTTTCTTCTTTTTCTCATCACTTCCTGCATACATTTAAAATCAGAGGTGACACATGTAAACGCATATAAATGCATGTTTTAGCAACAACAACAGGTGGTTTGACTGAAGCTGCAGGAACTTTCCCCTGAGAATCTGTGGAGGAACTCAGTGTGTTTCCACCACAGGGAGCAGGGAAATTATTTTATGCAGCGCTGGACATTTCTGATTGATTTCAGCCTGTCTGTCTGAGTCATCTCACGCAACAGCTTGTAAAATCTATTTCCATACTATAAACGAACATTTCAGGCATTTTGAATCCACTTTGCTGCCGCTGCTCGTCTCTTTTCCTGCAGTGACTCTATTTGCAAAGCAGTAAAACACAATCAATATCAACTCAATCTATTCCTGTTGTTGCAGCATCGCTAGTTCCTCACTTTACATGGAATCATCTTTGTTGTACAATTGCCTGCTTTACCGCTACCTGCTGGACTGACATGGAGCAGTTTGGTGTGTCGTCACTGGCAAAAAATGTTAGATAAATCGTTGTGGGTCTTTAGCTCTCCATAGAAACGCAAAACAACCAATGATCTTAAAGAACCTTTTAGTACCAAGAAAAATGTGCCTGAGGCGACTTAAGAATCTACTGTAGAGCTGATTGTGTGCTGATTATTTGACATATATCAGAAAATGAATCAACTGTTTTGATAAATGATTATTTTTCATGCAAAAGAATCAAACTTTCCCCAGTTACACTGTCTCAGTTTTAAGATCAAACTGCTTTTGTCTAATTTATACATATTACAAATTGATTATCTTAAGAATTGGACATGACATTTTACATTCAGGGCTAAAGACAACTGTAATGGACATTATTTATTTTTAAATTTCTGAGGTTTTCTACAGTAAATACATTTGAGTTAATCAAGAAAATAATTGGTAGATTTATCAGTAATCTGAGTAACTATAAGCTGCCAAACCAATGTACACTGATCAGGCATAACATTATGACCACCTGCCTAATATTGTGTTGGTCCCCCTTATGTGGTCAAAAACTGGGCATGGACAAGAGGACCTCTCAGGGTGTCCTATGGGGTCTGGCACCAGGATGTTGGCAGTGGATCTTTTGGGTACTCTGGCTTGTGCAGTGGGCCCTCTGTCAATCTTGTTCTGGGACAATGTTTATTTGGGTGTCTAAGTCTCATCAACACGGATGGCAAAACCCAAGGTTTTCCAGCAGAACACCACATACTACCAATATGATCAATGTTATTCACTTCACCTGTCAGTGGTCAGAATGTTGTGGCTGATTGGTGTAATTTTAAAGCAGGTAAATCCCTGATTTCCATTGCAACAACTACAGGCCAAACATTCCTGGTTTGTGTGTCTGCAGACAGCTGAAGTCTAAAACTAAAAACAGTGGACTTACTTACACCTTTAAACATACTACACTTCTACTTATAGAAAACACGATGACAGCTTCCTGACTGCATGAAGAGCTGCTGTTTACTGTGTTTGTCTGGAAAAAAGAGAAAACTGTGCAGCCACTTAACAAGAACAAAACAAAGTGGGATATAGTGCAAACATTTTAAAATAAATACATGAAATTTCTAAAGCAGGTCCTTGAATTGGCATTAATTAAAATTTGCTGAACAATTCCTGATACAATCAAGCTCCAGGTGATGTTTTTAAATGTTAGAAAACATTTCAAAGGTGGAACCAACAGATCTTTCTATAAATTAATAATTGAAAACGTGAATCTGAGCATCACAAAGCACTGACAAACAAAAGGACTGAAGCTTTTTGAAGTGCTTTTTAAAAATAGGTTCTATTCAGTTTTCAGAGATATTTTTTGAAATAATCAACTTTCTGCACTTTGTCTCCTTCTATAAAGGCATAACTTTACTTTTTTATCAAAGTCTCTCTGAACTTTGTCCAGCTGAGAAAATCCACATGAGAGAAGACAGAAGCCGATAAAAATATGAGTTTTGCCTCTCAGGTTTCAGACTGCCTTATGTTTGGGGCTTTTTTTGGCTGCATGCTGCGTGAAAGAATCGTTATACACAGACTGGAAATTTTGTGCACCATGTTTCAGTTGGCTTCCTCATGTTTCTGTGCTTTGGGGCCCATAGTGTAAAAGCTCATTTACTATCCTTCTCAGTCGAGCCAGTGAGGAGCATGAGTGGAACTAATTTAAGAAATAGATTGTCTGTTCTCGACATTCCTAATATTATTGAAGAGAATGGGTCAAATTGTGATCTGAAATAGTTTTTTCTCCGGTTTGGGATGCTCCATCTCATTGGGAAAACACTTGTAAATGGTCTGCACTTATATAGCACCTTTCTACCTTAGTGGTACTCAAAGCGATTTACAATGTGTTTCGTATTCAACCATTCACTCACCAACGGCGACAGAACTTCTATGCAAGGTGCCTGCCTGCAACCTGGGAGCAACTTCGGGTTTAGTGTTTTGCCCAATGACACTTCGGCATGTGGAGGGGCTGGGGTTTAAACCGCCAACCTTGCAATCAGTGGACAACCCGCTCTACCACCTGAGCCACAGCCGCCCAACAACTTGTCTGTTGTTGTAAATGTGCGACATAAATAATGGTAAATAGACTTGACGTAATGAATGCAGAAGTTTTAGTAACCTGGTTTAGTCATGACACAAAAATCACACAACCTTGTGTCTAATACCTGCAGATGCTACTGTGGTTTTAGTAATATTTATATTTACTCTGATAAACTGATGCTATAAACATAAGTTGAAGACAATAACAGCAATAAAGATCCAAACACAGTGTATCAGTTTTTGATGGGAGTCCTTTTATTACTAATATAACAAAGCAAATGTACACAGTATTTAAGACCACCATTTGAGTGTCTTTAGTGTCATGGTGCCCCTTCTTCTGAGACTAAACCTTCTCCTTCTTGGGGAGCTAAAGGTGACTGAACTGTTTGTTTTGTTCTGAGCTGTTGTTGAGTCGGCTGTGTGGTTTCTGAATGAATCCCCCACAAAACGTTGAAATAAACCAAGTATGAGACCACGGAGCTTATGTTCGCTGTGAAGTGTGAACGATGGTGTGAAAGCGTCGGCGGCGCTGAACAGACTTTGTGGACCAGGACAGGTGCAGCCGATGATCCAAACAGTTAAAGGATTCAACAAATACAGACACAGACGATAGAGAAGACCTTACCAACAATGCAAAAACATGAAAATGATAAGATGAAACGCACATTGCATTGACAGTTTTTGTCAGAGAAGTTTGACATTTGAAGAAAATATGCTTCTTTCTTGTTGAGACTTTGATGATCAGATCGATACCACTCAGGGAGCACTTTGTGTGTTTTTTTTGTGTTTTTTTTTACTGCAGATGTTCTGAAAGCAACATCAGACATTTAGAAAAAAAACTAAATGCAATTTCAGGAAAAGATGTAAGAGCATTCCTGACATTTCTGATCTTTTGAAATTGTGCTCATACTAGTTTTACTGTGATGTACTGTATGAAGTTGAATATTATAGTGGTGACTTTAATGGAGAGTGACAAACCTGTTAAACTAGGTAAGTTGGTTTCTTTAATAGTCACAATAGAACTAGACAGGAAAAGAATGCAGTGAACGTACATCAGGCAGTAAATGCATCATTCTGGAAGTGAATGCATCACGGTTCTGTTGTTCAGCTCAGCAGCTAGTTCAATGAGTTTGCTCAAGCTGTCATATTTAGTTCAGTACAAAACCTGTCTGTACACACAAGAGCTGCAGACTTAAATCAGTTAGTTTACGATTATTTGTCTAAATTCTCTAATTCCAGCTTCATAAATGTGAATATTTTCTATAATCTTTGGATTGTGGACAAAGCAAGACATTTATAAACGTCATCTTGGGCTTTGGTAAACAGATTTTTCACCATTTTCTAACATTTTAGAGACGAAACAACAAATCTATTAACCCCCCAAATTATCGACAGATTAATCCACAATGAAAATGATAATTATTGTAGCCCTAACAGTGAATCAGAGTCTGAAAGTCACTGAGTGCTGCTACTCTTGGTTCACAGAAAATGCAAATACTACAACACAAAACTACAGGACACTCAGTAATTAAATAACAACCTTTTTTTTAAATAATAAAAACACTGAATATTAAAGCGGACTGTAGAGATAAGGCTATGTAAGTAACATTAATAGACTGCACATGTTAAAGTCTATAAGAAGTAGCAACCTTAAATATGACATTAGACACAATAGTAAACAACATCACTAATAGATATTGCACATGAATAGATAACAAGTGAGAATGATAGCATCATGAGTGTTTATCACAGTGTGACAAGAATAAAACAAAGACGTCTCTCAGGGCTTATTTGAGTTTAGTGAGCTAATGCCCTTGAAGAGGAAACTTACTGTGCACACTTTGTACTAGAGATGTGATTAGTCATCTACTTGATTAAATGTGAGAACTATCACTAGGTGGTCACAGTTAAATGAATTATTTCATTAATATATAAGACTAGTTAAGTGTTGCTTCTAAGATGTAGCCACTCGCCGCTACCTTTCCTTGTGTTAATGCCAGGATGATGTAAACCAGCAAGGTGGAAAGTGGGATGGATGATGTCGGGTGAAACCAGTGTAGTTTGGCTGTATTTTGGTTTAGCATGAAAATAAGGTCGTTTGTAGGCTCTATCAAAATAAATTGAATTTGACAGGATTATTGAAAAATGTGAAGGTGGTGTTGTCTGTTAAGATTCTCAGTCATCCAGGTCATGGTTATCCTCATAGTTTCAATCGTAGCATCTGGACTTGGTTGAGTTAGCTCGAAGACGTTCCACCTCTCATCCAAGAGGCTCCATCAGTTCTAAACTGACTGGTTGGGAGTTCCAGATTTTATACTCTTCAGGAGCCATTAACACTATTGAAGCTTTTGTCTGCTGGCTGAGTGTGGCCCCTCCCTCATTATGCGAGTCGTTAGGTCATTCCCTCTCACAATGGGGTTCGTTAGGTACCCTTGTGGTCAGGTGAGAACGGTGCCAGTGAGGGTCATTAGGTCGTTCCCTTGCATAATGGGGTTCGTTAGGGTCCTTTGTGGCCAGGTTTGAAAGGTTTCTGTTCTTCCTGGGTAAATAATGTAATACTACATTGTACACAGGTGAGAGGTGATGTCTCAAACCTCCCCCCGCTGTTCAATGAAGGTTTTTCTAATGAGCACCAGTAAATATCTCACTGACAAACCAACACAGAATACCTCATGTTCCAAAACATCAGAGGTCTGTTACACATGTAAGACCAGGACAACATTATGTTACCATGTTACTAATACAATAATGGAGGTCTGCTATCTTACCCTGTGGCTGTTTTCTGTTTAATTCAATTTCAGTCAGTCAAAGCACTAAAACAGCACTTGATTAACCTTGACTGCTGTTTTAAAGCCGCATTGAATGGAATCATAGTAATAGCTCACAAGTAATGTTGGTATTTATAAAACGTTCTTGAAAAAAGGTTGATTAATACTGACAAAGGATTTTACTTGATGTTGGAAAAATCGGCAGTAAGTGGTCACTAAGCATCCTGATCCCCGCTTCCCATTTTGTTCATATGCTTTACGGATTAGATACTACAAGCTCCACACTCAAGCATTTCTTAAACAGATGGACAAGAATATGTTTAAACACTGTTCAAGATGGGTGTCAAATGATCCAGACTCGACCTCGTACATTTACCTGGGGTTATTTAATCTTTACATCTGTATTACCTGTCAGTCACGGCCGCAGCGCAGAGACAAGATCTCGACATACACATCTGTTTGACAGGATATTAATTTGGAGGCTGTTATTTCCATTAGCGTTCTCAGACAAATGACAGATCATCAGGTGTTTTGACGGTTGCCTGGATACGTCAGGTGAGTAAGGTCAGCGAGACGCTATGAATGAACATTCATCAGGCAGTCGGTGGACAGGTGACATACTGCAGTCCTTACATCACAGCACATTTTAGCTCGAATAGGTCAGAGATCAGGCAGCTGAAGACGTAACGCACTGAAAATGTAGTTAACTGAGAAATGTGTGTGACCCTCAGATTATGTGGAGCACTTTTGACTTGTCAGACATTTCAGCAGGACACGTGGCTACACATTTTCCTCACTCCTTTAAAGACACTTTAAGGACGGACTGTGCAATTTCACGTATTTACTCTGCTATTCTGCTGTCTCTGCGTCTGATTTTTTAAACTCACAGTCTGTTTGGTTTTCACTTTTCAAACCTTGCTTGCCGTGTGATTCTGGGGTTGGCAATGTCAGTCCACCATTTCTATCCCTGCCAAGACATTTTGAACATTCATGGTGCCTAAGTGGTGGTATGGTGATCCCCTGATTGATACTTTACCACCATGAGGTTGCAGCTTTGAGTGAAAGATCTCAACAACTACTGGATTACAGTGAAATTTCATGCAGACATCATGTCGCCCTCAAGATGAACTCTTTGTGATCCCCCAGCTTTTAATCCAACGCCATCATCAGGTGAATAGATGGAAAGGTAACACGTAATTTAATCTAAACAAGAGTGAAAATAATATTACATACATAAACTCATTATATGCACACACTGGACGTATATAAATATATACATACCCTCATTGAAAGGTTCCCACTCGTACAGTCTGCCCATGAAAGGCTGGTTGTTGTAAGAAGAACACTGCACGGCTCGGATGTGTCGGCTGGATGGAGGACAGGCCTGAGGATGGAGCAGAGAAACGCATGCATTTATTTTCCACGAAGACATTCTGTAGATACAGAAGGTTAATCCGTTTGTAGCTACAGTTGGTTCTCCCTGTCATAACCCGAAGCCTATGACTGACTGCTACAGTCAACCATCCCTCATTTGACTGTTTCCAAACCTCCTTGTAGCTCTGTCATTCTTAACAAAAGTAAGTAGATTCCAGTATTTATGAAGACTCTCCAGTGAAACCCGACCTCCCTGAAGTCTCTCCATATATCCTTTGTCTAAACAAGTCTCTGGTCTGCTTTACTTTGCTTGAATATCTATGTCATCACACACCAGACAGACAATATACAGGACCGGTGAATTTATTTTAATGCACAGGATAGACTCCATAACCTCACATCAGATAAACAAAGCTCACCCACACTCTTGCACATTAAAGCTGGAGTTTAACTGGTAAATCTACCTAAGCCACTAGCTGTGGCAATATTCCTGTAATGAAGTTAGAGTCAGCATTCAACAGCTTTGAATTTTATGAAATGTTTAATTGCAAAATGATGCAAATGCCAGGGAGAAGTATCGCAAGCCAAATGTGCAACAACTTGTGTTTTTAATTACTGTTTTACTTTACAGTAAGGACAAAATATATGCTAGGCATTGCAGAGTTTGCAACATAAGTCACTTAATGAAATGAAACTAGTTCTTTGGTTTGAAGATTTAGGTAATCACATTATCCTCCTCAGCAAGGCTAATCTCAGGTTTTGCAAATCATGAAAAAGGAAAGATAAAGATCTTTCTTTTTGTGTTGTATGTTCAGTGTTGTGTCTACTTTTTCCTCATCAGACTTTAAAAAATGGAATTAAAGCTACAAATTTTGCATGTGATCATTTTTCCACCCACCTGATCTACCAATAAAAAAACTATTAGCCAAATCAGTATCGTTATTGGACCACATCAAATTGTCTAAATGCCCCGTTACAAACCAAAACATACTGAGAATAAGAAGAAAGTGTAGACTTGCATACATCAGTGTTGCAGATCCTGTAGTGAATGTTCTCTCCTGTGCAGAAGGAAGAAGGCAAGAGGTTGTAAGGTCTCTCTTGGTGCTGCTGAGGGCTGGAGGTTTGGCTGCCTGATGGGAGCTCTTGCTGGACCTCAGCCTGGCTGCCTGAACTCGGCTGGTAAAGGGGGGCCCAGACTTGATTATTTCTGGGCTGCTGGGCTCTGGGGTGTGTGTAGGGTCTGCTGTAGCGATGGAGGTTGCTGGAGGGGTCCAGGTTGTTTGACCTTCGTTCACCGTGGCCTCTAGCAGGAGTGTGGTGGGAATTAGCTGCAGCAGAGCGTCTCTGTCTGTGGGGTCGAGGAGTCTCAGAGCCTTGGCCTGTGTTCGTCTGCAGTGGCGCGACATAAGGCGCTCTACCGTAGCCATACCTCCCTGGGATAATTTGAGAGACTCTCCTGAAAACACAAACATGAAGAGATCAACATGGTTTACTAGTTATCGTCCTCATCTCCAGACTACGCATGTCTCTGCTAACTTGCACAGAACTGAATCCAGTCACCTATCATCTGTCAAACTACAGAAAATATCTACCTGTCCTCCTAAACAAGCCACGGACTGTACAGCAGAGGGCATGCGGTATATTTGGATCAATTTCTTCTTCAATTAGGGATGTTTCAGCTAAATGTCATCTTTTATTCAAGAAGCTGTCATGGGCCATCATCCAAACTACAACTTTTAAGAAGCCCCAGGATCCCAGTAGCAGAATTCTGGGAGCTTTTGTTGTTATTTGGCTCCTTAGATTCCAACTCAAACAACCCCCCATTACTCAGCTGTCAGTGCTATTTGTTTAAAGGCAAGCTCAACAGGAAAGAGGTCACAAAGCTGCCAAGCACAAGTCGAGCTTTTGACTCGAGCCATAAAAGACTAGCTTTCCACTGGAGGGCAGTCAGATGGCCCACGGTGATGGCTCCAAAGAGTCACTTTTAGATCAGGCTGCTCAGCATGCAGCACAGCCATGCGGGGCTCTTTAGAGACTAGCAGATCTCAACAAGGCCAAGAGCTGCAATACTGAAAACATGCTAAATGTGCTTCACTGAACATCATCATGGTGAAATAAGATGCAATAGATAGAGACATTACTTATAAAATATAACACTGAGGGTTATTTAAGACATTTAGTATTTTTTTAATCACAATTACAAAATAAGTAAAACCTCTCTGCTTGTCATAAATGTTTGCAGTGACTTGGCCACAAGACAAAGACACTTTGACTATCTTTCATAACACATAGGTGTTCGGTAAGATGGCGGAGACAAACTTCACTGTAACTAATTTTTATGTATAAAATACTGATTTTATGAATGAAAGTGAACCTGGAAAAATCCATCAATTTATCAGCCGTGTGTCTTTTTCATTCTTAGTTGGAAAAAGAGGGTGTTTGGGTATGTAGTATACAGAGGGCAGAGTGCAACTGTGATCAGTTTGGTATGATGTTCCTGATCCAAGGGGTTCCCAAAAAGTTGCAGTGTCACCGAAGTGAAATTAAACAGCAATTCTCATTCACTTCACCATGTGTACAGTTAGTTAGTGTCAGTCTAGATGACATATTGGAATCATTTTTGTCAACACAGTTTAAGCTCTGCCAAATGTTACATCAGTTGTTTTCCACTATGACACACTACATTAAATAAAACCAGTCACTGCTGTTCCTGGCTTATTTTCATCTGTGATACCCTAACACTTGTTGGGTCGGGCCATAATTGAGCTGACAGGCTGTAGTCATTCCTTAGTTTAGACTGCATAAGTCAGTGGAGCGCCTTTCTTCCAGGAGATATTTCCTCATTTGGTGTCAGAACATCTGATTCACATTATTTTCACACAAACCCTTCCGTGACTCCTTGTGGATTATATGGAAGCCCTTGTAATCATTATTTTGCCTCACTCTGGTATTCAGGTTTTTCTTTTGTCACTCATCTGTATCTAAACCCTCCTCGAAATGAAAACAAATCACAGCACTAGAAAGATTTTAAATTCCACTTGTAAAGACGGTGATCAGATTGTTCTATGACCCAGAACTAATTCCATGACTCTGTGCAGGATGATACCTGCATCCACTGCATACCTGCGTCCTCCAGGCCTGGTCTCCTTCTCCCTCCTCAGCTCTCTCTCACGACTGCTGTTGGTGGGTCTGGCTGTGTTGCGGTGCAGAGGAACTGTAGGCCGCAGGGCTGAAATTACATGTCCTGGTTGCTGGGGTGGAACACCCGCTCCTCTGGAGGGGTATTGGGATGGAGTGTACACAGGCAGACAGGGCCTGGTCTGCTCTTGTACCCCTTTACCACAGGTCCGGGAGCAGGTTGACCAGGACCCCCAGGTCCCCCAGGAGCCCTGAACTTCTCCATGCTCGGCCCTGAACTCCTGCTGGGGCTCTGCCCTCTGAGGAACCTGTATGGAGACGAAACAGCCATGATTAGCAACACCACAAAGTGCAAAGAAGTGGGTTAGTGCCACAAGATGTGAATGCCAAAGACTGATGGAAAGCGTCCATCAACAAGAGTTTAATCTCCGCAGATCATGGTCTCGTATAAAAGCTCAAGTCAGTGACCTCATCTCATCACCATGACTATCCCACTCCTCCGTCCCCCACTACTGTTCATGAAACAGACCTCTGTTCACGGTTGTAAAGGCCTGATTTGGCTGATTAGTGGGTGTCTGTTAGTGGGCTATCCCCTATTGGCTACCTGCATCTCTCCCTGTTGACTCTATCCCTCTGTGCAACTGTGCCAGAGACGTATTAGCAGCGATCACTGCACTCTCTGTTTGAGGAACCTGCCAGGAGGAGCACTGTGCCAAGCCGGCTTTATCCGTGGAGCCGCGTGGAAATCCTGCTCTTTAAGGCGCACTTTGTCTCCATTCACAGCAACCTCTCTGGGCAAACACATGGCCGTAGTAAAAGCTCAGCTGTCTTTGACTTTTAGCGGATGGAAAGAGAATACAGAAGCAGTAGGGAGAGTTGGCAGGGAGCTCTTCTGCTGTCAATCAGCCTGTGCAGCTATTCAGAGAGACCTCGGACCTCCCCCCCGCCTCTTCTACTGCTTCAGCTTTTGTAACTCAATGCCAATGTCATCTCCGGGTCACCAATAGGTCACACAGCTGGACTCCCAGTTGAAACACGTGGAGCCGACTTGCACCGACCCCCTACAAACTGACGGGATTGTTGATCTGTCCGTCAGGTTCACTCACAACCTTCTTAAACATGGTTCCTGTGGCTGCAGGATTTAAGAGGTGATTCGCTGACAGCTGAGATCAGCCCTCTCTGTTGCTGCAATAATCTGAAGTTTTCACTTTCTCTCACTACAAGTTCACAGATTATCACCCTAATCAGGTTCCCCCTGAGAATACTCTCATTTACTGTTTAGGGTGGCATTTGGCCATGCTGACAAGACACAGTGGTGCATGCCATCTTTGGAGATGAGCGCTCCAATCGCCTGTGCCAACCATGCAATTAGACTGACAGATAAACAACAACAAAAAGAAAAAATTCCTGGAAATATCAGAGGGAGGTCTACCATCATGGGGGTGAGGATATCAAACAGATCGCACATGTTACAACACAGATGTATTTTTTAGTGGCACCATCTGCTGTGCAACTGCTGCTCACCTTCCTGTGGTCTGTTGCGTGCTGGCTGTCCAGGGGGTCTGAGCAAAGCAGCAGTAGCAGCACAGAAACTCTGCAGACAACAGACAGAAGTGATTACTGCCCATACAAGTTGCTCAGTTGGAATTATTGGCTTATAAATTAGAATATGTTGATGCTATTCAAATTTGCTGTATTTATATCAGTTTCAGAGAATGAGTCAGTTACACACACAAAAACAGGAACACAGACATTCATTTGTAGTTAGCCCCAAATTAATGCACACATTATTGTATTACCTGGTGATCCAGAGACGGGCTCCCTGCATAGCTCCTGGTCTCTTAGAGTTGAACACTTGAGTGTAAAGAGAGAAGTTTACATTAGCATACACCTGAGCACTGGTGACATTTTCAACACTGCTGGGCTACAGTCCAGAAAGCCCAGAGGATTAGATTCTCTCAATTCACTATCAATCTACAGAACAGCATCAGCTCACCTTCTTCAGTTTGACATATGTTATCTGGATGATACACAGTGATTGCATCTAACATGGTAGCTGAGCCTCAGTGACATCAATAACAACCAAATGTCAGAATCCTGAGGTTTTTTTTTTCCTTTACTCACCACATCCCTCTGCCTGACTCCCTTCAGACACTGACTCAGGCAAAAAGAAATATACGACTTCTACCCACTTGACCATGTGGGTTGACCTCTGACCTCCTATCTGACCTCTCTGGCTCTTAATGAGAGAGACCTCCTGCTGGAAAACTGCACCCCCCTCAGACAGCAGAGCTGAGGGTCATTCCGGTTGAGAAAAAACTTTCACCCCTTCACACCAGAAGATATAACTCAGCTCTACTTTTCAACTCTTCTAAACTAAGTTTATTGAACCAAACAATATGGTCAAAAAGTCCTGCAGCCTATTACACAGTAAACATTGGTCACATAGAATGAAGGATTAAGAACATAAAAACCATTACTTTATTATTATTACTGCAAGAGCACCAACAATAACAGCCCATATATCATCACGTCGACGTACCTGTAGGCTATGATGAATATTTGGTACTTCACTGCACTTTCTAACCAGTGTCTCCTATCCAAGCGCAGGTATCCTCATAGTCGAAACTTTAATCCAGGTAGAAATGCAGGGCTTCCCTCCAGAGACTTGGTGCTGAGCCATGGAAGTCAGTTAATCCGTACCCAAGGTAGTGAATCAAAGCCAGGCACAGTATAAACCCCGGAGCCTGGTCATCATGGTGAATCCTGTGGTGAGTCCTGCTTTTACGCACAAAGACACCGAATGACAGAAAGCTGGAAACCGACACGGCAGACAGAAAACACCCTCTGCTGCGCCCCCTGCCGCTACTACTACTTAGTCTTAGTGTGTGCGTTTTGGTGTCATATAGATATGGAGGTGAGGGTCTCCTCCTTTTCCCATTTCGTGAGTGGCGGTGGCGCGCTTGGATACGTTTGCGCGTGAGAGGAAGAGAGAGAGCGCATTAGTTTTCCAAATGTTCAGCCCGTTTCCCTGTGACACTCCTCCCTCACAGTGAGATGTCCACATTGGGAGATAGAGGCAGGTAAACGATCTCATTTATCAAGTGAAACGAAGCCATAACTCAGAGCAGCTCCTGGTGCCTGTCTGGCTGCCTGGTTTCTGCCTATTATAACAGGCAGCCAAGAAATCCTGATATGACATCAGATAACAGCATTCAGCTTCTGCTCCTGCTGTTACACTTTATACCACAAAACAGCAGGGACGCCAGTAATCTCATTTTTCTGCTGTTTGCATACAGTTGGCAAAGATTATTTGCACTCTGTGTTACTATTTTCATCAAAACAGCAATCACACAGAACTCAATACTGTGTTATGTACAGTGGAAAAAAGACTGAATTAAAGGGCCAGTATAGAAGTATTAAGTATATAATTATACGTTTCCCCCTTCTGGCCAAACAGAAATATTTGCAGAACTCCTCACACTCTGATTACTGAAGTCTGAAGGACTCCAGGTGCACTGAACCAAACAGTTCTTAAAGTATTCTGAGGTACCACAACTTTTTCTTTCCACTGAGATCTATACAGCTGTATTGTGTTCTGGAAGAATTCAAGACATTAGGTTTTTGGCCAATTGCAGACAGTATCAGATCTCTCCTATAATAAAGCTAATATATTATCATCCCTGCTCTCACCATGATGCTAGGTGCAGACATAAAACACAATGCTCATCAAATGTACGCATGTACTAGGCAAAATATGAAAACCACTTCCACTTAAATG
>OMNN01028884.1:0-11357 GCA_900302755.1 Chromis chromis
TAATCCCATTATCAACATTTCCTGAAAATTTCATCAAAATCCGTTCATAACTTTTCAAGTTATGTTGCTAACAAACAGACAGACAGACAAACGCCGGCAAAAAATGAATTAACTGAAGCAGTAAATGTAAGCTTATAATGTCAAAGCATATATGAGTTAGTATTAGGAACAGAGGACACTATTGAATAGTATAATATGAATCTTATCTTTGGGGTTATTTTTTTGTCCCATTGTTATGGTGGTTTTGAGTGTATTTGGGGTTGTTATGTGTCTCATTGGTCATTTTGTGTATCTTTTAGCATTTTTGGGGTTGTTTATGCATCTCTTTGAGGTGGTTTTGCATTTCTTTGTTGTTTTGTGTCTCTAGTCATTATGTGTCTCTTTGGGGTACTTCTGAGTGTCTCTGGGGTAGTTTTATGTCTTTGGGGTCATTCTGTATCTCTCTGAGGTTATTTTTTTTGTCCCGTCTGGTTGGTTTTGAGTGAATTTGGGGTTATGTCGCGTCTCTTTGTTGTCTTGTGTCTCCGTGGTCAGTTTGTGTCCTTTTGGGTTGGTTTTGAGCATCTTTGGGGTTTTTTGTCATTCTGTGTCTCTTTGAGATTATTTTTTGTCCCATCGTAGTGGTTTTAAATGTATTTGGAGTTGCTTTGTGTCTTTATGGTCATTCTGTCTCTTTGAGGTTATGATTTGTCCCATCTGGGTGTTTTTGAGTGAATTTGGGGTTGTTTTACATCCGTTTAGAGTTTCAAATTGTCTTACCTTGCATTTCTTTGTTGTTTTGTATCTCTGCTAAGTTTTGAGCATCTTTGGGGTTGTTATGGGGTCATTCTGTGTCTCTTTGAGGTTATTTTCTCTCCCATCATGGTGGTTTTGAGCATCTTTGGAGTTGTTTTGTGTATCTTTGGTTTTTAGCATTTTTGGGGTAGTATCTCTCTGATGTTATTTTTTGTCCCATCTGGGTGGTTTTGAGTGAATTTGGGGTTGTTTTGTGTCTCTTTGTTGTATTGTGTCTCCGTGGTGTTTTTGTGAGTGGTTTTGAGTGTCTTTGGGGTTGGTTTTTGTCTCTTTGGGGTGGTTTAGGGTGTTTTTGTGATTGTCTGGCATTTCTTTGTTGTTTTTCTGTGTCTTTGGTAATTTTTTGTCCTTTTGGGTTGGTTTTGAATGTATTTGGATTGTTTTGTGTCTTTGCAGTCATTCTGTCTCTTTGAGGTTATGATTTATCCCATCTAGGTGGTTTTAGGTGTCTTTGAGGTTGCCTCGCATTTCTTTGTTGTTTTGTGTGTGTTTGTACCATCACTATGGTTTTTAACATCTTTGGGTTTTGTTTTGTTTCATTCTGTGTGTCTTTGTGATTATTTTTGGTTTGCTTGGGGCGATTTTGAGGTATTTCGGGTTGTTTTGCACATTTTTCTTGTTTTATGTCTCTCTTGTCATTATGTGTCTCTTTGCAGTGGTTTTAAGCATCTTTGGGGTTGTTTTTGCATCTTTTTGTGGTTGTTTTGTATTTCTTTGTTGTTTTGGGTCTCTTTAGTCTTTAGTTAGTGTCTTCGGGGTTGTTTCGTGTTTTTGAGATCATTCTGCATCTCTTTGAGGTTATTTTTTGTCCCAAAGTGTTGTTTTTTGCATCTCTTTGTGGTTGTTTTGTATTAATTTGGTGTTGTTTTGTGTCTCTTTGGAATCATTTTGTGACTCTTTAGATAAGTTTTCATCTGTCATTGTTTTGCATATTTTAACTGAACTCTGTGATTATCCAACAAAGAATAATAAGTCACTTCATACAGAGCCTCATGAGTCCTCTGATGCTTTGGGCTCCTGGGCATCTGTCTAGTATTCCCTATTTGATAATCCATCATTGGGCTCACCGTTTGATACTGAAAGAGAACTAGAAGTCAGACCATCAGCCTGCACTCTCTGCACTGCACAGTCTGACGGATAATCGTTAAACCACTTGACCGACTAGTTTAGTTGTGTCTAGATACTATGTGGTTTTCCTGTTGACTGACCTCACTTGGATGATAAAGTTTAGTTCAGAAGAAACTTGAAACTTTTAAAAAATTTACTGAAAATCATTGGAAAGGTTTCGCTTGATTGGACTGTCCTAGGGACATAAACTGATCCGCTTGCTTGCATTTTCCTATGCTAATTAGCTAGTTTCCCCTGTCATGGCTTGAGCATCTGAAACCAAGAATACAAACTGAACCACCAGTCTTCACAAAACAAACAGAGGTCAAATGCTGGCAAAATGGGAATGGTCCCTTGTTAATTCAAAGTATGCTGGAGTGTTCTTCTATGGGAGAGAGCTGTGCTATTTTGTAATATCAGAGATGGAGAGAAAATGTGTTTTCCTGTTTGGATTTTGGTTGATGTTGGAGTAAAGATGCTTAATATGGAGCATATCTGCTCTACAGTCTTGGCCTTGGGTCAAATGGTACAAGAGAAGACAAGTAGATAAACAGTGACAGTAAGAAAGAAGAGAGACAAGAGGTGAAAGGAGAAAAGTGAAAGACTAAGGACGGTTCCTGGACACGGGACAGAGTGAAACCCTGGCAGTCAATAGAAAACCCAGTCATGTGTGGCTCCAAGGGGTCATATCACAGGCTCGCACACCATTACACGTCCTGCAGTCTAAACAAAATAGTCCTGTAGTGGCTGTAGAGGCTATCACTCTTACATTTTAATTAAAAAGAGGACCTAAATGCAGGGCACAGCAGGCAGGTGTGTTGCAAATAAAAAGCAAGCTTTAATGAAAAGCTGATGGTCACTTACAGGAGTCCAGGCAAACATAAAACACAGGAAGCAGGTTCTACCCAGTCCGAGGAAGTAAGTAATCGCAAACTAAAGCAGTAGGAAACACAAGGAAACAACACGAACACAGAGGATGAACATAGACAAGGTACTCTGGCACAGGAACTGACAAAAAAGAGAGACAAATTAAATACACAAGCGAGGAAACAAACAATTAAACACAAAACCATGAAAACTGAAATTGATCTATTAGGCTCATTGGCCTGTCTGGTAAATATGTTTAAAAATCAAGACAGCTTTTGTCATTCAAAATATATTTTATAACAGGAACAGAGAAACATATGAGTACTTCATCTGTGTTGGCTAAGGTTTCACTTCTTGCTCATTAGTCTGTCCCAAGTACAAACTCCAACATGGCATTTCTTGTAACAGAATCAAGAAGCTCTAATAAAACCAATCCTGTTTCTGTCTGTCACAGGGAAGTACTTTTGGCGACTAACTCGAGAGAAGCACCTGGTGTCTCTTCGTCCAGCTCAGATTCATCGTTTCTGGAGGGGCCTTCCTCCCAATCTGGACAGTGTGGATGCTGTGTATGAGAGGCCAGGGGACCACAAAATAGTATTTTTCAAAGGTAAATATCTCAGCCAGATTTCAAGTTACTCTTTATGTATTTAATATTGACTGACTTAGTGTCGAACCCAGTCTCACTCCCAACTTGTCACGTTGTGCTTCTTCGTCAGGACCTCTTGGCAAACAGTAAAAGCTGAACACACTGAGTGTTCTTTAGGGACATTTTCCAATGGACGGGGTACTTCAATAGATATCTAAAAATCCATGATTGTCAGAAAAAGACGCTATGAGTCTGTAGCTAAATGTTCTCTACTGGTGACTGTCATTCCTTTTCAGGTAATTAGAAGGTTGCCTTGTAACGTGTTTTTATTGGGTGTATTTTAACACAAATTGTGATCTTTTCTTAACCTTTACCAAGCAGTTTTGGTGCTTAAACTTAACCAAACAACTAAAAACGAAACTAAAGTGACAAAATAAAACAGAAGTAAGTGAAAAAATAGAGTTCTAGAATGAGATTCAAACCTCAGTCACCACTCTCTCACCTTAAGCTGGAAAAGCTCCTACATGTGTATCAGCACTGCACACTGATGTGGTTGGAACTGTCACCAAAAGACACCTTGAGCGTATTTTCTTAGACGGCTTTGACAAAATGGTTGTAATTGGTGCCCTGGGATTGAGAATGCATCACTGTTTGTTCTAAATCAGTGGATACATTCCAAACTTTGAATCTGTTATTTCTCCCTCTAATAGTTACCTCTGTTTTCATCCCCCAGGTCTGAAGTATTGGGTATTTAAAGACAACAACGTGGAGGAGGGTTACCCACGTCCAATCAGTGATTTCGGTCTACCGATGGAAGGAGTGGACGCAGCCTTTGTCTGGCTACACAACGACAAAACCTACTTCTTTAAGGACAACCACTACTGGCGCTACGACGACCACCAGAGACGTATGGACCTGGGCTACCCTAAAGACAGCACGCTGTGGAAGGGGCTGCCACCACAGCTGGACGACGCCATGAGGTGGTCTGATGGTGAGTAGCCGTAAAAACTAAAGCCTTCCCTGACAAATTGTTCAGCAGGTGTTTAGCAGTACATTTTTGGCAGGTGGTACAGTAACAGTACATCACTGAATGTGACAGAGAGATTTAGAAAACATTTCATCTGTGTGCTTTCTATCAGGATAATGGCACCGTTTTAAAATAAGCCAAAGCTGGAAATCTACTCAAAATGTGAAGACAGATTTATAAAGCTTTATGTGGCTCCTAAGGGAGCCGTGAAAACAAAATGGGAAATTACATCACTCAAGTACTTGGAGTTAGAGACAACAAATTTTATATGAAAGACTGTTAAAGGGGGATTTGTTGGAAGCAGATATTTAGACCTTCAGCACTGGCTGGCAAATCAGCTTCTATAAAATATATTCATACTGACATGTTCAGTAATTTTTTTTACTTTTTTTTACAGTCAAAGATTGCATTTTCTTACCAACAACAGCATCACTTTCTTTATTATGAAGTGGACTTGCTGCACATTTACACTATATACACATAGTTACTGTATAGGCTCTTGGAAAATATGATGTGCACATACACCATAACAAAAACCCACTGACCCATAAAAAGTGAGCTGTGGTTATGGAAAATGAAATGTACAGCGGTATACTTGCCTTGCCTAGGGACCTTTCGGATACTAGCTGCTCAAGTTTCCAGACAACAAACTTTTTAGATTACAGACACTGAGTCAGTCTACCAGAAAGAACTTGTGAGACTGGCGCCTCAGCTTGCCAACAACAGCCTTGACCTTTACACTGCAAACACAGTGAAGAGCCGTGTTGGGTGTTATGAATCCACAAGCTGGCCTCCTCAATTAATCCATGCTGCCACTGTGAGCTCAGTGGACTCGGCCAGATACACAGGGAGCCTGCTGTTTGAAGAACACTTAGAAAGGATGACAAGATCTCCGATTTAATCAAGGAGGTCCAGCAGAGAATGTTCCTGCTGCATTAACCTCAGCGCAATCATCGTCTCACAGCCGATCCGGATCCGTTTCTGCAGATTCATCTTCTGATGCGGCTCTGCGTGTTGCTGCTCGGAGATGAAAGTGAAGTTTTTTCCTTTTGAGCAGTCAGTCAGCTTGTCTTCCTTAAAAGACTTGAATGGCACCAGAGCGAGAAAGAAGGCAATGAAAGCAACTGTTGATTTTACCCCTTGCAGCTATGCATTTTACAGACTGCAACAGCTCTCAGTTCAGCTTCAGTTACTTTTCTGCAGCCATCAGCCTCCCTAAGCAGCCCTATCACTATCAGTGTCGCTTTCTATCTCTTTCACGCTCACAAGCAGCCAATGCCATTTTAATTGCAGACTCACTGTAGCATGAATTATCATTTGTGCAGGTTGGAAATGTTTTTCATTTAAAGCTGCAGGAATCAATACTCTAAAAGTCTCAGTTTCTGCCAGTCCCGAGTTTTAAAACCAAAACAGGGTCAGCAGCGTTTCCTAAAGTCTCTGTTTTAGGGGTCCTAAAACTCCAGAGTAGTGGATGTAGCAGCAGTTTTGCATTTTTAAATTAGAACATATGAGTGTAAATGTAGCCGATATTCGCTCTGTGAATGTTGTGGAGTTGGTTGTGACCAAAACAGAGCTAAAAGGGGAGTGGATATTTGAATTAGGTTTATCTGTGTCAGCTGCTGTTTGCTAACATCAGCTATTATAAGGTGATATGTTTGTGTTGCTTTTAAGCTCCTTTTGCTGCTACTTCATAGGTCATTGCACCTCAATTCGCCTTTTCTTTTTTTCTTAGCATACTTATATAATTAAATGACACGTGTAAAATCTTTGTTTAAAGGTGTTGCAGATTCTTTTAGAGGGGTGTGGTCATGACGATTTTTGCGTTGTTTTCTTCGCACCAATCTGTGGAGCAATGTTTTAAGTGCCATAACTTGAGAAATAATGTAGCTAGAGTCCTGAAATTTGGCAGGCTCATTGATATCTACTTACAGTATGCTCCCCAGTTGTACTTTGTAGTTTGTAGTTTGTACTTTGTTAGAATAGTGCAAACCAATTATATGATGGTGCAAATTTGGTTAAAAATTGGCAATGTTTCTGTCTACTCTGATATTCCACCAACCATTAAACCTCAGTCAATGAGCCTGCAAAATTTCAGGACTCTAGCTACATTATTTATTAAATTATGTCACATTGCTCCGAAGATTGGCGCAAAGAAAACGCAAAAATCAATATGACCCCACCCCTCTTTAAGAATTTTTAACTCAAAAACTAATGTTACGTATGACCCCAGATTTTACACATGGTAAACCCAATCAGTATTCACTACTGTTTTAAAATGTGTGGGGCATTTGGTGAATTGAGGCAGAATGACCCGCATGCTTGTAGTTTGGTTCCATGTGACAGTGTTGATTAAAAAATCCCTGCATTCGGGGCGCCCCGATAGCCTAATGGTTATGTCGTGTGACCCACATGCAGAGACGTAGCGGCTGTCCCGGGTTTGAGTCCGACCTTGGGCATTTACCGCATGTCCTTCCCCGCTCTCTCCCGTTTCCTACTTCACCCACTGTCCTATCGAATAAAGGTGAAAAGCCAAAAATAAATAAATTCTTTAAAAAATCCCTGTATTCGGTTGATCCATATGATTTATCTGGCGTGCTTTGTCAGTGCACTGATTGTGAAATACACAACATATGAAGCTAAGATAACCATAAAAATGTTTTTGTGATTCACAGTCAATAAAAAATCCATATAACTCAAAGAAGGTGCATTTAAAAACAGATACAATCTTCAATACATGCAGCCTGACTCTGATTCAGATGAAAAATGCTCATGTCATCACTGGAGTATTTAAATGTTCTTACGCATTAAGAAATGACAATATTTCAAATGGCTGCTTAAGCAGTTGTTCGACGTGAATACTTTAGTCTTCATTATACTGCACTCAGCTCAGGTATGCACTCTGTAGCACCTACACTAGGAATATTTTATCAGCCTCCCAAGCTGTATTTGCTCATTTCCACTCGGAGCCTGGATTGTTTGTTAAACTTGGGTGTGTGATTTTCCATCCTCACACAGAGTACAGCCTCCTTTTTTTTTTTTCCAGCTAATGGCGGTTTTCTGTGACCGCAGCCAAGACTTGGTTCTTTTTCTTTTTTTTTTTGAGTATCTTGCTCATCTGTTGTCGCCGAGTTGTTGAGCACGAAAAAAATGTGTCATTGTGGCAGCATGAGCGCTGCCTTCTGTTTGTAGATAATTAATCTGGTTCCAAAATATGATTATCGTCTGTGACATTTCTGAAAAACACATCAGGGAGGTAGTCTCACAGCCAGATGGACAGAAGTATTGTTTCCTGCTAACTGCTGCTAAATTGGCTCATAGTTTTTATGACATATGGTCGACCACTGACCCAGCACTTGACAACTACTTGAAAAAGTCATTACCAGTCACTGATGACCTTTTCCAAGCATAAATCAGCCTGTTATGATCTTTCATCAAACAGTGCTGCTCTACTTCGGAGTTAACAGAGGCAGACGTGCTCCTTCTACAGAGGAAGCTTCTATGGCAAACATGATTTCCTGCGTGAAATAAGAAATACATACTAAGCTGTGTGTGATCCAGAGAGCAGATATTAATATCAGCTCTCGGATGTCTCTATCTTTACCTGCCTTTGTTGAATCGTTCTAATTAACAAGCTGAAGTGTTTGGAAAGCGTTTAACCTAGTACAAGATACATTCATAGTATATTTCTGAATGTCAGTGTAATAATCAAATAGTAGGATTATTCACATAGAGAGTTGTGAAGAACAGTACCCTCATTTATGAATGACAGATTAATTTACATTTAGGATATCGCTTCTGTGATTGCGTCCGTTCAGTTTACGCTATTGGGCATTTAATACAGAGTCAGTTTTTAGTTTTGTCATAGCCCAAGGTGATCTGCACACATTAAAATTGAAATGAACGACTGACACACCATTAAATGCACAGTTTGTACTACTCAATTACCGAGTATAGTGTGTGTGTGTGTGTGTGTGTGTGTGTGTGTGTGTGTGTGTGTGTGTGTGTGTGTGTGTGTTGATTCTATGAAATTCAGTGAGATTAAATGTTCAATTTTGCCTTAATAAAAAATGAATTGTCAAATAGTTTGACACGTTTTTACTGCATATAGTCAGACAATCTTAATACAACTTTGTGAAATGTGAAATGTAAATAATCTACATTTGAATTATACTATACTCGTGTCGTTATACTTACATGCTGTGCTGGGGCAATTCCTATGGTATATGAGCCCAACACACGTTTTATTTAACTGTCACACTGATCTGTAGAGAGAATCCTTATACTCTACCTGTCCATATTTCAGTGGAATAAAGTCCTGCTTAGATTTATAAAAGTAGCAGTGTGTTGTCCTTTTTTTCTCCCAATTTGTTTTGGTGGTGAATGGTAGTGAGGGTCCGGCTGGCCTGGAAACACTACTGACGGTATTTGCCACCATATGGTCATCGCCTTGAACATTTCTGTCGCCCTGCTTGTTGTTTAACCCAAAGGAAACCTAAACTTCACGTTATTCCTGAAATAATGTGTGTAACTACCAACTACTGTGCATCCCTGCTTACAGCTGACTTCTGCCCTTTACACTTAAAGTGCAATGCTTTTTGAATAAGAAAAAGTTGATTCATCCTTAAACAAGAAACGACAACAACAACAGAAACACTAACTGCATTATGTTTACCTTTCTTATACATATTTTCACTCAGTTAGGAAATAGTTATATGTTTAAACCAAAAGATGAATAAAGTGTACTCTTTGAAAAACATTGCTTCTGTTAATGTTTTGCAAGATAGAACCCTATTGTAGCGATCGCAGAGCCGGTTGCGGGGACTGAACTGTGTGCTGCAAAGCATTATGGGAGTTTGGGGTTTGGGGGAATAAATGTTTTCATTGTGGTCCATATTAGTGTAACAGTGTTGCTAGTGTTTGTGCTCTATTGTGTTTTTGTAGTTCAGTTGGTCTAGTCAGTTTAGTTACGTGTTATGTTGGTAAAACCATTACTGTTTAGTGTCGCGCATTCAATGTCATCCTGCCATTAGTTATGTAATGCACTTCCTGTGTGTGTCACAATAAAAGCACCTGCTTGGGGCAGCGTGCAGAAAGAGACCAGAACTTGGTCCTTGCGTCATTCTTCCACGCAGCTCGCCACACTATAAAACCAGAGAGTCAGAGGTTCTATCTGTATTTGACCTGTTCCAAAACAGATATAGATATGGAACATTTAGGTGCATTTGTATATATGAAAGAGACTTGTTCAGTTTTGCTATTTGGAATGCAAAAACGGCTCAAATCTCAAAACTGCTCAGGACACAGATAGAACCTTCTAATATTAAAGTGGTGTAATCGAGAATTTGACTTACTTGTCAAATTGTAAACATATAAGTGTAAATGGGGTCTAAATATGAATACTAGTACCTTCCTGTAACTGACTTCCAACCTTAACTAAAGAACTGAATCTGGCTTCAATGGAGTTTAAGTACGACTCTTTTCAAAGTGTTCACCTACTGGTCAGCATTACTTCACTTCTATATCTGCACAGCTGCATGTCCAGGCGCTGTCTGCCTGTCCTGCACCCAGGAGAGAGAGCTCCTGGTTGGGCTTTGAGCTTGGCAGCTGAACCCCCAGACGGCCTGGATGAAAGCAGGAGTGTAGCTGGGAAGAGACACAGAGGAAAAAGGGAGAGACAGAGGAAGGAGGAAATAAAGCCAGGAGCTGAAGAACAGCCAGAGACATTGTTCTCCTCTCCATGAGAGAGGGAGGAGGAGAAAAGTTGGGTATAAGAAAGTAAATGAAAGCAAGTGACAAACTGAGGAAACTAACACTTGCTACATGCAGAGGCAAGAATTCTCTCTCTCAGACAGACACACACAAACACACACACACACACACACACACACAGAAAACAAAGCCACTATATCATCATCAATATTTCAAACACCCTGAAACACACTGAAGACAACCAGCATTCTTTTTGGCCTCCAGGACCATAGTTCTGTGTGTATGTCTTGTGTGGAGCTTGTAAACAGTGAGATGAATTTCTGGTGTCTGTGACTCTCACTCCTCTTATCGATGTGTTTATCTGCTTCAGGTTGGAGCGCCTGTGAGCTGAGGTCATGCTGAGTTAATCTCTGATGTTTGTGGGTGTCCAGTTGCAAAGCTCAAAGCACCAGTGCAGCGCACATTTATGAGGAGGCATCAGGTTTGTTCTTCTGTTTACATGGTTAGAAAGGTAATGACATGTGTCTCATAATAAATGATACATCTGGTGTTATTCTTTATTTTCTTTATTGTCAACATACCTAATTGAAGGAACAAAATAATGTAGTGGCTCATCTCTGAATACTTTCTAGCTCCTCTTCTCTGTCTGAGGCTGCACTTGTTGGGGACTAGTTTCAGTGGTGGATGAATCCATGTTGGATGTAATATGTAGTGAGTATTTTAATCTTGGTCACACTCTCTGTCTGCTTTACAGGATATGCAATACAGTATATGGTATAATCCCTATTTGAACAGGTTATTCCTGTTTTGTTGAAAGAGTAAGTGCATATAAATCTTTTAACTGCACTTAGAATTCAATCTGCAAGTGTTATGGCCCTGACAAATGGAAAAAGGAATGCAGACAGTGATTTGGTAAAGACTCCTCAACAAAGCTTTTGAAATGAGGAAAAACACTCAGCAGGTAAAGCGTTTGATCTCAGACTAGAAGACTGAGCTACATTTGCAAATCATGATTGTGATAAGTTGAAAAATAAATCTGTGGAAAGCAGGTTGTTTACAGTTTACACATGAGCAAAAGAAGAACTAAACATTTCCTGTACTGAATGACACATGCAATGTAATCCTCAGCTCCTTTTTTATTTGTCATAGTGTGTATTAAGGATGTTCACTTCTTTTTCTCCTCGTCCTTCTTGGGGTCGGGTTTGGAGCCCGTCTGAGAAGCCAGAGAGCCCATTGTGTTACGAATGGCCTCGTTGTTCGGGTTGA